>CAJQZJ010032097.1:2955492-3038359 GCA_907164525.1 Lophiomys imhausi
GCTTCCGTAGATCATGTGCATCAGGAATCCTTTGCTCTGCCTTGGAGGAAAAATTGTGTTTTCTTAGAACATGGAGTTTAGGTGTCTCCACAGGACTCATTCTTGAGCGACGAGTTGGTTTCGAAGTCCTCCTAGGTGTGTATCTTGTGGTTTACAAAGGTGACTGTGGTTACAAAATGAAACGGAATGAATCCTTAGAGAATGTGTTCTTTTACATGCTGTGTCCTTATCAAAGAGTCTGTATCAGGAAAATGGGCAAACCAACAATATTTTCTTCTTTCTCTGAATGTTTGTTAACTCATTCACAGTGTAACAAAGGGAGTGCAATTAGGTAGAACATCATGGCAGGAGATAGAGAAAAACTACTCACCTCATAGTGGTCAGGAAATAAAATGAGTTAACAAGGCACCAGTATCTTAATATTTTTTAACTGCACCCTTCCAGTCACCGAACTTCCTCCTATTAACCCCACCTCCTAAAGGTTCGACATTTCCTAATAGTACCACAGTTTGTCAAGTAAACCTTTAGCACATGAACCTTCAGAGGTCACTCAAAATCTCAACTATAACACTGGCCTTAAGCAAAGAGGTAAATGAATGTGTTCATTTTACATTGTGAATTATCAGCATAGGGTTGAGAGTTGAACCATGGGAAAAACAGCAGTAGTGTGCAGTGCCACTGTAGGGACCAAATGACTGTGTGTTCTAAGCTGAGGAAGTTCATTTATGTTCAGGGTGTGGTCCAGTGTGCTTTTACTCAGTGCTGACTCAGCCTGGTTTGGGACAGGCTCTGGGCTAGACACTGAGCTCACCCATGGGGGAGAGTTTTCAGTGGCTTGGAAGAAGGCAGCCAGCCAGTGAGTTTCAGAGTGACAGGCTAGAAACTATGTGGACATTGTATTCTAGAAGATTGCTTGGTTAGGGAACTAGAGAAGGTAATAGGTTACCTTCTCTAGTTCCCTAACCTAATAGAAGATGGGGCCAACATGGGTCTGAAAAAAATTTCCCTTCTTGCTGTCATTGAAGAGTATGTTTATATGTCATAGGAAGGCTCAAGCAGATTGAAATTTTGAAAAGTACAAATTTGATAAGAAAATATCTTCCGGGCTGGAGAGATGGCTCAGCAGTTAAGAGCACTGGTTAATGTTCTTCCAAAGGCCCTGAGTTCAATTCCCAGCAACCACATGGTGGCTCACAACCATCTACAGTGTGATCTGATGCCCTCGTTGGGCTGCAGGTATACATGCACATAGAGCACTCATATACATTAAATAAATAAATCTTAAAAAAAGAAAAGAAAATATCTTCAACAATGTGAGAAAAGCTAGGCGTGGCACACACCTTTAATCCCAGCACTCGGAAGGCAGAGGCAGGCGAATCTCTGTGAGTTCAAGGCCAGCCTGGTCTACAAAGTGAGTCCAGGACAACCAGGGCTATTACACAGAGAAACCCTGTATCAAAAAAACAAAACAAAAAAGATGAGATGTGAAGGAGAGAACTGTCTAGACTCTTCCTGCCCCCCCAAACAAGGCCAACTTTATATTTGGGTTGAATAGACACTGACTTGAGGGTATTTACCTCCTTCTTGGTTTTTCTTACTTGTGTTCCACTGGACTTAATTAAAAAACTTTCTTCTTTGGACTGTTTTCCTTGGGAGCTGTGAAGATGATGCCTGGGATGGTCAACACATTCCAGAGTAGACCCCAGTGAGCAAGGGAGATCTCTTGTTCTTCCTTATACTGATGGGAAGTCAGTTTTGTGTGCATAGAAGGAAGAGTTGGAACTGTGAAGATGTGTTGACTGCCTAGGTAAATTCTGGTTTTGTGGAGATAAATGGCCCTGTAAAATATTAGCACGATTTTGCAGACATTTCCTTAGTCTGTTCTGATAGAATTAAAATGGATAGACTCCAGTAAGTTGAGCAAGCATGTGGTTAATTCAGTGTCTCCTGGTGCTCCTGTGTATAGGGATATAAATGAGGCCATGTTACCATTGACAGGAAGATGCTGCTGCTTCATTGTGCCGTCCAAGGCAGGAGGCAGGATTTCAGTCCTCACCATCATGACCCTTCTGGGCCCTCTGGAGGTCTCACACACCTTTCACAATCACCTGTGTTCTTGTTCTCCTCTTCTGGCAAAGCCACTTGAGTGAGGATTCTGCTGTCACTGAGGTTCCAGTGTAGTTAGGAGCATCTGCCCAGAAGTCTCATTGAATCCCAAGATACAGAACTTTTGTACAGACCTGTTTGCACCTATGCCAGGAGTCCTGAATGTATCAGTATCACTTTATTTCTTCCTTTGTAAAAATTTCAGGTTACTTTTTTAAAAAAACCTTTTTATTGTTTCTTTGTGAATTTCACATCATGCACTATAATCCCACTCATCTTCCCATTGGTCCATATCTGCGCTCTACCCTTGCAACCTCTTCCCACAAAGACAACCAAAACCAATAGATAAATAATTTTTAAAAATCTCGTTTTGAAAGTATACTGGTGTGTCACACAGTATACCATTTTGCCCAAACAGCTCTACTTGCAAATATTCACTGCTGTGAGTCATTGGTCTGGTTCCAGGTGTGTGGCTTCTGCTACACCATCAATACTGGATCCTCACTAGGACTCCTCTCAGATATCCTGTTGTTGCCCTGAGCCAAGGAGATCCTGCAGTTTTGGTTCAGCAAGACCAGCCCTTTCACACAGTCCAGCAGTTCATCAATGGGGTAAATGTTAGGGTGGGTCAACTCAAAGCCCTGGGTCTGGGGTTGAGTAGTAGCCTGCCAGCTCTCCAGCAATGACCTGGTGAGGGGCAGGGCCATGTCTCCCTAGGTGCCTACTACTCCAAAAATAAGAAAAGAAAAATGGTTTGTGGCTCTAGCTTCAGGCAGTTTTCTGGGGAAGGCTGCAGGGCTGTGCATGTAGTTATTTACATTCTGAGGGGCTCCTGGTGTGGCTTCAAGGCAGAGCACTTTCTACCCCAGCACTTGACTAGCTCACCCCACACCCATGCCACCAGGCCATCTCTACTGTGCTGCCTAGGCTCTTCGATATTAACTTGCTCCCAGGTGGCCGCCAGGACCAGGGACATCCATGAACATCGACACAGATCAAGGCATGGTTCTCAGTGGCAGCATGGGACAAGACCTCACCATGGCCACAGGTGACAGCTTAGGCTACTCACATCAGCCTGTTCCTCACGACCCTCGAGTCTCCAGTTCTGCCTCTCTTTATTGTGCACACATCATTCTGCTTCTCTTTCTCTCCCATCTCTCCCTTTCTTTCTCTTCTAAGTGGCACCAGGGCCTCATGGTGGTCAGGGCATCGGGGTGTCTCTTCTTTCACTTTCTTAAGGATGTTTCAAGCCTTTTCTTTAGTCTATTTTACCAAGTTCCTGGTTGAGTAGTACTTTCAGGGACCTGGGGAGATGGGCTAGTCAGTAAATACAGGGCAATATTTCAAATTCCAGCATCCCTATAACAAGCTGGAAACAATGGTTTCCAGCTTATAACCTCCTTGTACATGACCTCCTTCCAAACATGTATACATATATACACATACCACATATACACAAAATACAAATGATAAATGAAAGACCTAGCATCAGCAACTACCTGCAGCCTCATCTGTTTTCCATGCACCCAGTTCCTGGCCTCTGTGTCCAAGGAAAGCCCTCTCTCCATGTCTTCCCCTCTACTCTACTTTTCAGTTTTTTGATGTTTTCCTCAGTGGGAATAGTCATGCAGTGGACAGCTGGGGGCTTCTGGCTCAAGATTCAGCTGATATCTGAATCCCACTTTTGAGTGGCTGAGATTGTTGAAGCACTCTGAAGCAATATTAAGTTGTTGTGGCACCGTGCATGGCTTGGCAGTGCATGGCTGGGCACAGGGTGTGGGTAAGCATTGGGTGCCTTCACTCATACGGAGAGTCTCTGGAAGTATGCTTTCACTAGTTTCCTATTTTGAGCAAATGATGATGTCATTTTTAATATTCAGAAAGATCACCTCGTAAGTTTTTCTAGGTCAAGGAAACACTACTTTGTTGGCCATTGGCTGTAGAGAGAGAGGGGTCTTTCCCTTAAGCAGATTGAAGTGTTGCCAGGTGAAGTGACATGCTGGCTGAGATTCTGTTTTGACTACTGGGTGATAGAGGGAAGACACAACCAGAGTGTAGAGTGTTGGTGATTATTAGAAATGCATGCAAGTGTAGAATAGTATCTGCTCTGCTTTTGTGCTTGCTAGAAATTTTAATGAATTTTAAAAACACACTGTTAGAGAAATTAAATATAACATTTTGTTAAGTACCAGGTCAATAGTTAAAGCTAGAAATGAAAGTAGTTGGTTTTTTTCACTCTAGGGAATTCACCTGGAGAGAGATTTTAATTTAAATGTCAGTGTAAAATAAATGGAAAAATAGCAAGTGATGAACTGTCGTGGATTACCTACTGTTACTGAGGAGGAACCTGCGGATAGGCTAGGAACTTATACATGTGTGAGGCATTAATTTCAGGGAAATATATATATATATATATATAGCCAATTTTCTGCTCACAGTGATAGACACCTTTTCATACAAAGTCTCCCACTAGAACTGTGTCCATTTTGATATGCCAAAGCTTTCTTGGAGTCTAATAAAGGGAAGCTATAAACATTTCAATAAAAAACTGTAGTAAGAGGCAAAGGTGTGACAAGACAATGGTGTTTTCCAACAGCTTGAACTCTCCTGGATACTGAATTCATTTTTTTTTTTTTCAGTGTAGAGATGATATTCAGCTTGAATGAGATGAAATGAGAAGAACATTTAATCAATCTTTTATAGGTTATATGAGTGAATTTAAATATTATGTTTTCCCTTTGAGACTGAGTAGTCCAGGCTGACCTCAAACTCTCAGTCCCGCTAGGGTTACAGGTTCAATTTGATTTTAATTTAAAAAAAAAAAAAAAAAAAGAAACCTCAGACTTTGCTCAGTTGTACTACAGAACATGAGCATTTCTGGAAAGTTATTTATGTATGCATCTGTGTGAATGCATGTCACTTGTATGAATACCTGTAGAGGCAGAGGAAGGTGACAGCTTCTGAGGCTGGAGGAAACCTACAGGAAACCTACCTAACATAGTCTCAGGTCTCCTAGAAGAGTAAGGTGCTCTTCACCACCAAGCTGTCTCTCTAGGCCTCTAGTATTTTATTTTCGAGGCAGATTGTTACGATGTCGGCCAGTTTAGAAGTTCTTGGGCTGAAATGATCATTCTGCCTTAGGCTTCTCAGTACCTTGCATTGCTTGTGAGCTGCATTAGAAGTTGAATATTTTAGCCAGATGTGGTAGCTCACAACCAAAAACATAGCATTTGGAGGCAGAGAAAGGAGGACCAGGAGTTCAAGGCCATCCTTGACTGAATAGCTTGAGGGCAGTCTGGATTACTCCAGACCCTGGCTGAAGAATAGTGACGACAAAGCCAGCCTCCAAAACCCCAAAATACTACCACCACCCCACGTGTGGTTGCACCCACACCACCACCACCACCACCAATACCAACAACAACAATAAAAACCAAACTAACAAAAGGCTGGCTATTTTAAATTTCTACCATGTTTACAGGAAATGAGGGCATTCAATTCTCTAGCTACTAATGAACTTCACACCAACATGTAGTGTGTAACTAGCCCCACTGTTCCCATGTTTATTTGTTGTTTTTGAGACACAGTCTGGTTACATAGCCCGGTCTGGTGGCTCTGGATTGCTAAGATTTCAGGTTTGAACCACCATGCCCAGCTGCTCCTCTTTGTTTTGCTTTGTGCCCCTCATCCCTCTGACCCCATACTTTCGCTCTCTAGTTGAATTGGTTTAAATCCTGCAGTAAGCAGACTCTCACTGGATAATCACCCTTAAATAGCCTTTCCCCTTCCTCTCCCTTTGAGAATTGTGCTTGTTATTCACTGCCTTCTGTACTTGGGCCATGTGGCTAGCACTCAGTTTTTTCAGCATATGTTGCTTTGCTTGGCTACTACATGGAAAATGTACCAGTGCATTTTTTTTTAAGAGGACCTACCGGTGTCCAGTTGAAAATATTTGTAAAATATAAGGCCCCTGGTTTCTTCAGTTTTTATTACTTACCTTAATACAGTAGAAAATAAAATTTTCAAAAATAAAAATTTCAAAAAAAATTTCACTCTCTATCGGAATAAGACAACCCTTATCCTGAAGGTTATGTGTTCAAAGGACATGGCATCTTTGCCTTTTGGATGGAGTTTCAGTGATATTCATACAAAAGCAAAAAAAGATAGAGTCTTCAAGTGGCATGAAGTATTGGCAGCTAGGGTAAATGTAAATCATCCCTTCAAGTCAAATCACCAGTAGGAAGAGCTCGGAAAGACAGGGTAGATGTGGGCTTTCTTTTTTATTGTCAGCATTGGATAAAAGGAGACCCTTGGCCAGCTGCTGCCTGATCCTGTGTATACTTGACACAGTAAGCACCTGGGCTTAGGCTCTGCCTTTGCACTATTCAAGTAATGAACTTCAAAGTAGGCCAGTGACCACACTGAGGCAAAAAACAAAAAAAACTAAAAAGAAAAAGTAAATCCTTGGAGAGTGCTCTTGGACAAGATTTGTAGGCTTGCCTAGATAACCGATTAAATGCATACACGTGTACACGTGGACTCCTGCTTCTCACACCCTTGGCCCTTGGACAACCCCTGCAACACAGAATTGTTAAATGCTTTTAAGCCATGCACTTTGCAAAGGAACACACACACACACACACACACACACACACACACACACAGAGAGAGAGAGAGAGAGAGAGAGAAAGAGAGAGACAGACACACAGACGGACAGACAGACTTTAGTTGGTAAAGGCCTGTTGAAGTCCCTGATGTCTCTGGGTAAGATGATATTCTGCAGTCAAGGCCAGCATACTTATAAGAACATCAGAGGGGCAAACAGTTTCTCTAATTGTAAATATTTCAATGCCTCTTAATTGCTAGATCCCTCCACCCTAATTCCCTTTTCTTCTTCTGGTTTCCTCTTCCTGAAAGGAGATTTGTCATAGTACGATAGCACCTTAGATTAGTGAAATTTGAACCACAGCTCGTCCGTTATTAATATTCAGGACTAGACTCTGGAAGGAAGCCTTAGGATATAAGATTTTATTTCCTTCTTTTGACTTTCTTCTATTGAGTGAATTTGTGCAGACTTCATTGACAGTGTAAAACCTCACTATTTTTCTTTTCATCATTTCTCTGCAAGGCTGTAGTTTCCATGGTAGGGCTGTGGGGCTCCTACACTACTGAAGTATTAGTCAAGGTTTTCACAGTAAATGCCTCTCTAAATCCACATGCTGCTAGTTCCAAGTTCCATGTTTTTAACTCTAAACTTTGGAGTTGAAGAGATAATTTTCCTACTTAGAAGTGTATTGCCCCTGTTTGGTTAATTGGTGCAAGCAGGTTTATGTAGGAGCTGTGACTTTTAAAAAGAAAGATAGTCACTAAAATATTTAGACACTTTCCCCCGCAACCCAGAGACACAGTCTCACTGCGTAGCTTTGGCTATCCTGGAACTTGTTCTGTATACTAGGCTGACCTTGAACTCACAGACATCCTCCTGCTTCTGCCTCCTGAATGCTGCAATTAAAGGTGTGCACCACCACTAAAGCTAGAAGCTTTTCTTTTAACTTAGAAAAAAATGAAAAAATGGCTCTCTGCTGTGACAAGTAACCTATTTGCTAAGTACCAGTGTGGTCACTTACTTGATAGGTCACATCCTTTTCCCTTGAGTTCCTGGAATGCTGTCATGAATGACTGCCATGTTTGCACATTGTTTCCACTGTGAACTTTTTATTCTATCAGGTTTCAAGGGTAGCAAACACATCCTGCTGCACTAATTTTCTACTCTTTCCTCTTGACCAACCCTATAGCTTGTAGCTCCTTCTCTGTTAACCATGTAAAAATAATCACTTTTTTTTTGAGAACTGCCAGGAATTTCTGTCACTGAGTACTTAAAGAATAAAGTGGGGGCTGGAGAGATGGCTCAGAGGTTAAGAGCACTAACTGCTCTTCCAGAGGTCCTGAGTTCAATTCCCAGCAACCACATGGTGGCTCATAACCATCCATAATGGGATCTGGTGCCCTCTTCTGGCCTGCAGGGATACATGCAGACAGAACACTGTATACGTAGTAAATAAATAAAATCTTAAAAAAAAGAATAAAGTGGATTTCAATATTTACATTAGTAAAACTAATTAAACAAGTACACAGTGGAAAAATCCCATACACTTCAAAACCAAATACACAAAACCTGTATTCATCAGAACTTGTAACTGAGCTATCATTTTTTTTCTTTTTTTTTTTTAACGCAAAGAGGCAAAACACAAACTAGCTGAAAGAAAAGCCTTAACAAATCTGGACAGGCTTACCTTTGAATACAAAATGATGAAAAGGCCCAGGTAGTGTATTTATTGACTTCTGTGGGATTCTCCAGTGGTACCGAGTTGACAGTACCTGAAGGTCCTATGAACTTTTCATATATTATAAATAAAATAGCTAAAGCCTTTAGAGATATTTGTGGGTATGTATGTTCAGGGATACAAATTAAAAACATCTCTTTGTTTAACTAGGTGTATTATTCTAAAAACTGTTCTTAAAATTCTTCTACTGAAAAAGACATAATTAGCATTGGTACCTGCAGCACCTGACAGCATTCACAGGCATTCCGTTCCCACAGTTAGAGGTGTGTGTCACTTCCAGCTGACTTTCCTCAGCCAGGTCTTCTACTGACTGATTTTCATCTCATTCCCACCTGTGGGGTTCCACTCTCCTCTCCTCTCCTCCCAGATCTCATCACTAGTCTCTGGCTCAACCACTCCATCTTTCAAAATTATTGATTCTTGTCATCTTTAGAAATAGGACAAGATCATGTCCCTGCTCTGTGTGACCTTTGCTCATAGTGGTTGTTCCAGCACTGCTTCCACAATGTGGCTGGCCACTCAGCCTCTGTGTCCTTTTCACACCCTCACCTATCATGAATACTTTCATTCTGTCCTGTAAGCTGTGTGTGAACAAAATGTTCCATGGCTTTAAAAAATAGTTTGAAAACCATGGGCTCAGGGGTCTGCTGAAATGCCAGAGGCCTTCCCATGTGTTCTGTTGGAGGTGCTAACTTTGAACTTGTGGCCGTTTGTTTTGCTTAAGGAATTCTTAAAAAATATTGTTCGACAATATGCTGGGTGTGTATCTGAGCTCCAATCTCTCCCAGTTGTGCAATGTGTCGGCTCATTCTTATTGCATGCTTGTTGTGAACCAAATCTTCATGTGTGTTAATGTATCTAACTAGTACCTGATTGATGCAGTGCTGATGGTAGTGCACGTTCATGGATGAGGAGACCGAGACACAGGATTTTGTAGTTTGGAAGTGGCAGAGCCAATGTTCAAGGCCGCTGGCTGCCCCACAGTCCACAGTCAGCTGTGTGTATGAGCACCTAGGTGGCAACCCAGACTTAAATAGATGTTCAGCTCTCTGTCACTTTTGTCCACAGACTTGACTTTCGATTTTGGGAAGAATGGGACCTCACTCTCTTGATAACCTAGGGCCTTTTGGGACTAGTTGGGAGTGGGTAAAGGGGAATTGGAGCAGGAGAGAAAGGACCACATGTGGAAGAAAAGAGAGGAAACAGGCCACATACCCCAAAGGACTCTGACTGGTGGTTTCCCTCCCTTGATCTTCAGTGTTTGGAGAGATTAATTTGTATGCCTGTGTGGTGTTCCATGTCAGGACAATACCCCCAGCCACCCTGTCCTAATTGTATGGCTCCCTTCACTCTTCTCATTCCAAAGTGACTACAATAGTAGCTCTGGTCACTAGAGACATTAGAATCTTTTCCATCTCCCTGTTTATTCCTAGCACAGTTGAGGGGCCACAGGGCAGATTCTGAGGGACTTCTCTGGATGGTTTACACTAGAGTTTCAGGAATAGCACTTCTGTAATTGTGAGAGGGGCTGTGCTAACAGCCTTTATTAGCATTTCAGAGCAAAGCTTGCCTTGCTTGCTTTCACACAAATTTTGTTTCCAGAAATCCCCACTGGAAGGCTAGTCAGGCCTGCTGCTTTTTCTGGCTGAAACTACCCATGTCACAGTCACAGTGTGCCGAAGGAGTAAAATCTTATTTATAAACAAATAAATGTGGCTAGCTAGAAATCTTGTGCCCCACCTCTCTTCTTAAGTGTGTGTGTGCGTGTGTGTGTGTGTGTGTGTGTGTGTGTGTGTGTGTGTGTGAACCTTTTGTAATGGTACAAATGTGATGCCCAGATGGTTCCCATAAAGGACTATTGGGATATATTCATTCCCCTTCAAAGAAGGACTGGGTAGGGGAAGGCAGTACCTCCCTCCCTGCAGTGAAGGAGGCTCCCTGGTCTCTCTTTGTCCAAGGCCACAGGAGGAGGTGGCATCCTGCCAAGAGAGCTCAGTGACTGGTTAATCTCATGCAATGATTGGTTCTTCAGCTCCACAGTCCAAGAGTAAACCATGTTCAGCCTCAGCATGGTGCTGTGTTAGAGGGAAACCATGGCTAAAAGGTCAGGAGTGGATTGGGGGTGGCTGCTGACCCCATGTGATTGGCAGATTCCTTAATTAGGAGCCATGGACTAAGAAATAACTTTTGTCCATGTGTTTAAAGGGGCTATATGTGTGAGGTTGGTGGCCAGGAGAGGGCAAAATGCTCAGCTTTGGCGGGGTGGGTGATGGAGGATGTCCAGCCAGTGTGGATTAGGGGGATGTTTGTTTTCTTCTCCCTTCTCCAATAGATACCCATCCCCTATGTCCCCCACCTTCTGCCTCCTTTGTCTCTTTCCTGGAAGAAACAAAGAGAGCTAAACTTTAACTCTTGATTGGCTTCTGGGTTAGCAGTTTTCTGGGAAGGTGATCCGGTGGGTTAGGAGTTGGGAGAGAAAGAGCTGAACTATTAACTGTGGTAGAGCTTTCATGGCAGGTGGGTTCTGCCCATTGTCTCTGCCATGCTTGGGGTGTGTGAGCAGAGATTCAAGAGGGAGCCTCTGCTTAATGGAAAGGCCGGCATCACTGGAAAGAACATCCCCCAAATGTGCTGCTGTGAAGCTAAGAACATAGTTTCAAAACAAGAAAAAGGAAGATAATGAAATGATACTTTAGGAAGCTTAAATAGTTTAGATGCCGAGTTAGTATTGCAGAGTAAATAAATAATAATAGTAAATAGATAGCATTGCAGAATAAATAAAAAGTTGGCATCATGTACGCATGTATGTATACATACATGTATACACTCATGCACATTTGGGAAATGTAATAAAGTGATAATGATGGCCAGTTTCTGTTCTTCATCATTTGTCTACTGTGTCATATCTTGGCCCATAGACTTACCAGCTCCTGGAGACAAGTGAAAATCTTCACACATCAAGCTGGAAATAGCTCTTGCAGTGGGTATGACGCACAGTTGAGAAAGACCTGTTAAACTCCCAACCAGATCATTGGTGTCAGAATGGTGTATAAAAAGCACAGGGTTGGTTCATCTCCCACTAAGATTTTCTTTCTTCTTCTTCTTCTTTTTTTTGTTTGGTTTTTCGAGACAGGGTTTCTCTGTGAAACCACCCTGACTGTCCTGGAGTTGCTTTGTAGAGCAGGCTGGCCTTGAACTCACAGAGATCCTCCTGCCTCTGTCTCCCAAGGAGCTCTTTATTTCTAAGGACTCCCAAATCACAGGGACTTGCAGGGCCGGCCCACAGTGACTGTTATTGCCATTGAGTGGATTAGAGAGAGGGCCAAAGGGCAGTGACCACAAAGGGAAGTGCTGTGTGCTCTCATGCCTGGAGAAGTCAGAACCTTATTTGCAGTAGGAGTCTGTAGGGTTTGCTGTGACAAGAAGCATGCTGGACCCATCCACAGGGAAGCCCAAGAAAGTTTAAAGGCTGTCTTAGAGCTTTTACTGTACTCAGGACCCTGAACCCAAGACACCAACTCTCATTTTGTGTGGAAGGGAGGATTGGAAGAGAGGAGGAGGGGAAGGTCAGCACCAGCAGGCCCAAAGACTAGAGGACAGGAAGCAGAGGATAAAGTGCTCTGAGAAGCATGGGGGTGTGAGTCAGCTACTTATAAGGCAAAAGGAGCAAGGCGACAAATTAGATGAGGGTTTTTTAAGGAAGGGATGATGCTAATCAAACAAATCACCTGAGAGCTAGGAGGTGTCTGTCCAGGAGCCTGCTTGAGGTGATGGCTCCTGCAGCTTGTCTCTCATGCCACAGTTTGCTTCACCTGATGATGGGCACATGGTTCCAGTGCTAAGGGAACACACAGTGATACATCTGAATGCAAAAGGGAAGCCTTTGGGACAACAGCATTCTAGAATGTTTCCTTCTGATCTCCCTGAAAATTGTCTCTCGGGCAAAGATTATTGTAATCCAGTTTTCTTTTTTCCACCAATCCTAGGATTAGTCAGAGGAAAGCTGTGTTGTCTGTCACTTCTTACACTCAGGGTTCCTTTCTGTTGGGGGCTAAATCATTCTGGGGCTCCACATCTCTGGTTCTCTGCCATCGGCTGAAAAGATTCCTAGCCTCTACCTATGAAGCTGCAACACAGTTAGGTTGGAATCCACTGAGGTATAACATCCCCAGATCAATCGGTCTACCAAGCCACCTTGTCATGAAAAGCATCAGCCTCAGGTTCTAGGGAATAGGAGGTTGATATCGTGGGGGACAGAAATTTAGAAACACAACACACACACCACCACCACCATCATCACCACCACCAATTAATGAAAAAAGAAGTCATGAAATTGAAAGAGAGCAAGGAGGGGTATGCAGGAGGGCTTGCAAGGAGGAAATGGAATGGGGAAATAATGTAATTATATTACTATCTCAAAAAAAACCATAATTAAAAAAATAAGTATCACAGTTCTCTACTATTTATTTTTATTAACATGTATTTATTGTAAAATAGGAAACATCAATATGATGTAGTCATACACATATCTTATCATATTCTTTGTCCATGGTATTTATTACTCCAGTAAAATCATATTCCATCTATTGATGAGAAGTATTTTTTGTTGAAAGAAGAGCTCTTATGAGTTATCCTACACTTTGCTTTTAATAATAGCTTTTGATTCAATTTAAGCCAATTCTCTACGATCTTGTTAAATATAAGTATTGAGCGGGGGTGTGCTACACACCTGCAGAACCAGCATGCGGAAGGTAGAGTTGAGGGAGATGTGTAGTTCAAGTCATCCCCTGCCACAGGTGACTCTATCTTAAAACTAAGTTTCTTTTCTCCCCACTTCTGCCCCAGCCAGTAAGACTGTGGGAGCTCTGTTCTTTATTCAGGAGGTTCCTGTATGTACTTGTGCTATTGTTGTCCTTAAGGGTGGTAAGTGTCTGTCATTAATGTAAAGGAAACCAGAAAGGAACCAATGGTGGTGGTAAGAATAGCATGTTCTATATATGCAAAGCTAAACTGGCTTAGAGATAATTAATGCATTTTTTTCAAAGATTTATTTATTTATTTTACATATATGAGAGCTCTATCTGCATGTACCCCTGCATGCCAGAAGAGAGCATCAGATTCCAGTATAGATGGTTGTGAACCACCATGTGGTTGCTGGGAATTGAACTCCCAACCTCTGGAAGAGCAGACAGTGCTCTTAACCTCTGAGCCATCTCTCCAGCCTCAATTAATGCAGTTATTTAGTTTTGAAATTTTGACTGTTTTTAGCAGCTATTTTGTGATATAGTGTTCTATTGGTACACTATAAATAGTGTAATAAACAGTAAAATGAAAGATTGAAGGAATATCTTACTGCCTACCTTATTTATATAAAGAAACCTTTAATTTGCCATATTTACTACAATGTAACAAATTTGAGAGTGATCAAGATATTCTGTGCTATTATATTAAATCCAGTCATTGCCTTCAGAGAATCAATCATTTACAACAGTTTAGGAATAGAAATATGTGAATAAATAACTCAAAATTTCCTAACACACACACACACACATACACACACACACATACACACACACATGTATATATTTCATTTTCTGAGAAGGGTTTCTCTGTGTAGCCCTGGCTGTCCTGGAACTCACTCTGTAGACCATGCTGGCCTTGAACTTACAGAGATCCAACTGCCTCTGCCTCCTGAGTGCTGGGACCTAGATAAAAAATATTTTTAAAGCATTTTAAAATATATTTTACTCAGCCCAAGATAATTAAATGTTATCATTTCTATATGTAATCCATTCTGAAAAATACTAATGTGGAAAAAAAATCCAACAAAGAATGAAAAAGGTGAGTGAAGTGGCACATGTCTTTAATTCTAGCTTTGAGGAGGAAGAGGCAGGCAGATCTCTGAGAGTTTGAGGATAGCCTGGTCTATATAGAAAGTTCCAATACAGAGTTACATAGTGAGACCCTGCCACAAAATAAGATAAAAACCAACAAACTTACTGATGGGGATCCTGAGTCTTGTGAGGTCTGGGAAAGCACTCTGCCATAAGCCATATCCCAGGCTGCTAGTAAATGAAGCCTACTGTGTGATTTCCTCCTGACACATCTTTAGGTATGCTGCTGAATTTCTGTTGGAAATTCTTGGTTTCTATTTAGACCATAACATGTAGATTGAAAAAGCAGATTTAAATACCAAATTGCAAGTTTTCAGGAAATAAATTAAACTTTAAACGTAAATTAAAAATGTAATTAATATTGTTAAATCATTCTGTTCCTCTGTCACTGTGGGTTTCAGCTGCCCATATCTCCATGTGGCTACTTGCTGTGTAATGAACAGTGAAAATTTGGATGTTGGGAGAAGACTTTATATACCTTTGGTAATTAAGGAATCCAAGGTGGTATATAATGGTGAAATTTGACCTACAGGCAGCCCTGTCCAGTTCAACTTCCTATAATCAAAATGCTGTTTCCTAGCATGGTTCCATCAGGTAATATTTTGCTCATGTGACCTTTGAACCCTCAAAATCCTCACCTAGGAACTAAATTTAATTATTATTATTATTATTGTTTAAGTTTTTTTGAGACAGGGTTTCTCTGTGTAACAACACTGACTGTCCTGGACTCACTTTGTAGACCAGGCTGTCCTTGAACTCAGAGAGATCTGCCTGCCTCTGTCTCACGAGTGCTGCGATTAAAGGCGTGTGCGCCACTGTCCCCTGCCTAAATTTAATTTTGTTTGATTCAAATTTTTTTTTTTTTTTTTTTGGTTTTTCGAGACAGGGTTTCTCTGTTTAACAGCTCTGGCTGTCCTGGACTCGCTTTGTAGACCAGGCTGGCCTCGAACTCGCAAAGATCCGCCTGCCTCTGCCTCCCAAGTGCTGGGATTAAAGGCGTGTGCCACCACTGCCCCGCTTTGATTCAAATTTAAATAGGCATTTGGGGTTAGTGGCTTTGAGTCAGGCTAGATGCTCTTTAAAAAGCCATAAATCGCATTGGGTCAAGAAAAGGTAACCCATTGTCATGGAGTGGGGACCAGCGTAGCCCAGCTGCTTTTGAATATCTGTGCACACTGGAGTTAAAGGGGAATTAAAGAAATCAAAAGACCTCAGCCTGACTCCTGCTTGCAGACTGCGTTGGCAGTGATGATTTAATCCACAGAATTTTACAGAGCTCCTGAGGTGATTGTGGTATGTAGCAAATTTGGGAACAGATCTGTGATCATATTCATAAATTTACTGGGGACTCATTCACCTGCTGTTCATATCACTTACTAGCTAGGAATAAATATACTTAAAGAAGGAGTAGTAGCTGGTACCTTCCTTTCTAGGTTACTGAGTCTTATATGTACATTATTATTATTAGACCATACCCCGTGCATTATTAGAAGAAGCAAAAACAACCCATTTGGCTAATGAAAAAGAAATTCAAGGGCTAATTGAGTTGCTGAAGGTTACACTACTGAGGGAGTTGGAGGCTTGTCTTGAACCAGAATCTCTTGTTTCTGCCACCACATAAACAGAGAAATAGAGTATCTAGCTTCCTCCAATTCATGGCTTGTTTTCTTCTCTTTTCATAATAGATCCCTTGTGCTTGGATTTATAAAGAATGTTTCTTTTGATATGGAGGGGGGGTCTTGTTAACAATTGGATGTTTGTACTCCAGCAGCTTCATGATCCTCTAAAGAGTGCCGTGCTGGGTGTTGGGAGATCTTTGCTCTTTTCCTGATAAAACACATGATTTTGGTGACCTTGTGTTGCCACTTTACACATCAGATTTCTACTCAGAGATTGGCAAACTTGCCTGTCCTGTAACCTCAAGGATCTTTGTGTATCAAGAAAGGCAGGCTGGAGAGGTGGCTCAGAGGTTAAGAGCACTGGCTGTTCTTCCCAAGGTTCTGAGTTCAATTCCCAGCAACCACATGGTGGCTCACAGCCATCTACATTGAGATCTGCCTGGGCATATATGTAGAGCAAATACCGTATACATAATAAATAAATAAATGCTTTAAAAACAAAAGAAAGGCAGGGAGTTGCCATTGCCCTGGAAAACAGAGAAGCATTGATCCCTCTGCAAATTTCCTTGCCCCTGCGATACTAATGAAAGTACAGCTTCCCCTGACCTCTTGGCCCTCCTTAAATAACAGTTTTCAAATTGAGTATTTTCTCTTTGTCAGGTGTGAGTTCACCCAACCCTCACAGCAGTCCTGGGAGATAGGCCTATCTCACTAAAGAACTAAGGTTGGTGAGTTACTGAAGGCCACACATCCTATTAGAGAGCTGAACTTAGAGCCAAGCCTTTTCCTCCAAGGTCCTGGTAATGACTGCTTCTGAAAACCCAACTATACCCTTAGGGGCTGAGTGGAATATGCCTTCATTAGGCTGCTTCTTGTGTTTTCTGCTACTCCACTGGGATTACAAGACTTCATTAGTGACTTTGAACTTCCTTGTTTAGGTTTACAGTGGATGCTGGGGAACTTGCTGTTCATGTGGCTCAAACTTAAGAGCAGCAGGGTTGCTGTGCAAATGCAAACCAAACAGCTCCCTCCCTCAGCATACTAATAGGGATTTTAGGATACCCATAGTCTTTAGAGTCTGGTTTGTATCTGCTAGTAAATAACTAACAGTTTTAGAATTTTTTCTGACCCCTCCTCCTTTGATTAAAAAAATAAAATAATCCGTAGGGCACATATTTGGCTTGTATAATGACCATTCTTCAAATATGCATTCCCTTCATTATTATCCTGCTGAGTAGGATGAGGTCGGCTGCTGAAAAGGATGGAGGTGCTGTTGAGTGGAATTGGGGGTCTTTTGTTATTCTGAGCTCTATTGGAAGTACGGGTCTTTTTTTTTTTTTTTTTTGGTTTTTTCAAGACAGGGTTTCTCTGAATATCTCTGGCTGTCCTGGACTCGCTTTGTAGACCAGGCGGGCCTCGAACTCACAAAGATCCGCCTGCCTCTGCCTCCCAAGTGCTGGGATTAAAGGCGTGCGCCACCACCGCCCGGCAGTACGGGTCTTTTTAATACTTATTTTCTAAAAGCTTCTTGTTATGTTCCCATCCATTCCCAGTATATGATATTTTTCAAGTCTCTATACCTGTCTGGAAGTGCACCTCCTTGATGTCTTTGTTCATCTCTCTAAACTTGTTTGGGGAAAAAGGCAACACAATACATATTCTCTTTTGGATGGGTACATCTAGGTAATGTTTCTCTGTAACAGCTCTGGCTGTCCTCGAACTCACTCTGTAGACCAGGCTGGCCTTGAACTCACAGAGATTCACCTGCCTCTGTCTCCCAAGTGCTGTGATTGAAGGCATGTGCCACCATGCCCAGCTCAATGGGCACTTTCATGATGGTTTCTCCTGATATTATCCCCTGATGAACTTTATAATTTCCATTGTACTGCCCTTGCCTAAGATCTTACTGTACCTTGGTTCAGTATAAAATGAAGTGGAATCAGATCAGTCTATGAGGAGGCAGTTCAGGTGCTAAGTTCTCAAGTTTGTGTTTCACTCAGAGCCTCTCTAGAAATGCTTATTTCTAAGAGAAACAAGCATTCTGTGTACATGCTGCTGGTGTTTATGCCCTTGACACAGGAGATCAGCAAAGATTGGGGTTCTGTGCTGGGAATGCTATGCTTTAGCTTCCCTCTATTAGGCTGTAGGGTGCAAAGAAGAACTGGAACTATCTATGCCTGCTAGCCTTTCACGTGCAGCTTTGTAGATGCTCAGTCATTACTTGTAATCAGTGTGATTTGTTCTGCTTCAGAAGTTGAACAAGTGATAGCCCTGAATGAGTAATGAAGTCTCCTAGTCGAAGTCTGAGGGAGGGGCTTTGCAAAGAGTAGAGTTGGAGTAGTTGGAGAAGCTTTTTCCTTATGGGTAGGGTGTTTTTGCAGACCAGGCATTGAGGTGTGAAGTGGTATATAGTGTACTGGAGAATCCACAAGAACAGGGTAAAATCCAGTGTGTGTGTATATGTGTGTGTGTGTGTGTGTGTGTGTGTGTGTGTGTGTGTGTGTGTGTGGTGAGTAATAGATTCAGAGGAGCTGGTGAAACTAGCCACATTTGAGAATACTCTGCTGAGATGTTTATAGGTCATTGGGACTTCTTGGACAAAGAATTAAAAAGGCACGGGTATAGGAAGGAACTGGTACAGGTGGGGGGATATAGCCCTGTTTTGTTTTATTTATTTATTTATTTTTTGGGGGTGTATGTGTTTTGAGTTTTGTATGTGTGCATGCATGGGTGGTGACTTGAATAGGTATGGCCCCATAGACTCATGTGTTTGAATGCTTCCCCGATAGGGAGTGGCACTATTATGAGGTATGACCATGTTGGAAGAAGTGTGTCACTGTGGTGACAGGCTTTGAGCTCTGTTATGCTCAAATAATGCCCAGTGTGAAACAGTCTCCTCCTGCCTGTGGATCAAGATGTGGAACTCTCAGCTCCTCCAGCACCATGTCTGCCTTTAGGCTGCCATATTTTCCTCCATGATGATAATGGACTAACCTTCTGAAACTGTAAGCCAGCCCCAATTAAATGTTTTCAGTTATTGGAGTTCCTGTGGTCATACATCTCTTCACAGCACTAAAACGGTACCTGAGACACTTGGTATGTGTGTGTGCCCACGCACTATGGTGTATACATAGTCATAGGCCAACTTAGTGGAGTTGGTTCCCTCCTTCCATCTCTACATGAGTTCCAAGGAGCCAGTTCAGGTCACATGTTTGCACAGCACATGCCTCTACTGAGCTATCTTGCCAGACCCCCATATTGTCTTTTTTTGTTTTTGAGACAAGGTCTCATACATCCCAGACTGACCCAGTGTCCTCTTGCCTCTGTTTCTCAAGTGCTGAAATGAGAGGCAACTGTGCTCGACTCTCATTCAACATACAGCTTTCAGATGTGAATTCAAGTGTATTTTAGTTGTTTTTGAGCCTGTTTCTTTAAGAATTTGCTGCACTTCAACTCCAGGAATGATTCCAGATTGTTTCAGTGGACCCATCCTCCCCCTGCTCAAGCTAAGCAGTTGGCATGAATGGAGAACAGAAGGCTTAGAATGGTACGCGGGAAGCCTTGCTTTTCTCCATGGGAGAATGATGTCAACATCCTTAGTTCCCTGGCTGCAGGACACCGGTAGCCTTGTACCCAGAGCAGGGAGAAGGGTTCTACAGAATTTCCTTTCTGTTTGGGGGACATGCCAATATGATACTAACACTAACCCTAATAAAGCCACCAGTGTGTGGGGGAGATAGCTGAGTGATGGAAAACTGGCTGAATGGAGGTAGTTTGTTGTTTTCAAGGAGTAATTTCATGTTGAGGGAAAAAAAAAGCACTGGAGGAGGCTTGGGAAACTCAAGATGTGATGTCCTGTCTCCCCTTGCTAGTGGCATGAGTCTTTTTGAGACTTCATTTTCTAATAGGCAAACAAGGCAAATGGTGTTGGCATACTCAAAAGAACATACATGTGGGCTGGTGAACACAGAGCATTTCAGAGTTTGAGAACTCAGAACCACAGGACGGAGCACTGCTTAGTAAACTTGTGAGAGATCCTTCTTCTGGGAGGGCCCAGGCCTTCCTGAAGGGGCTTCCTAGCCTTGCTGCTAGTGACCCACTGTAGTGTGGCATACCATGTTACCTAGAAGAAATATTTCTGCGAATATCATAGCTTCATCTCTGATTTATTTGTTACTTTAAAGTTTTCTTCAGACAGCTAATTTCTATCAAGTGTTTAGAGTTCTCTTCTTCATCCCTTTGCTTCATCTAGGCACCATTTCAATACCCTAATTGATGAATGAGTATACTCTGGGCCATTTTTGGATTTGAGTAATCAATAAGAGAGCCTGACTGGCGACTGGGCTTGAGCTGAAGTCATGCCATAAAAATGGCAAAAGACCATTGTGTGGATGTGTGGCCTCCTTTTCTCATTCTTATAATGACTTAGGTTTTCCTCGCTGTTGAGGGTGAAGGGAGAAGACAGTTGTATAGTTAACCCCTCAAATGTGACATTCCAAGCTTTCTGTCTCCAAAGCATTATATTTGTCCAGTAGTAGATGTCTCTCTGTACTTTGCAAAGTTTTCTTTGTTCTCTGGGGTTCATTCCATGAGAGAGAGGGTAGCCTCCTGCATCCTCCCAGAGAATCCTCCCAGCAATAGTATCTGGGGTGGGGGTGGGGGGGTGGTTGATGCTCCGAGGTGCTGGGCCTTCACCGGGGTACCAGGCTCCACAGATTGTTTTCTGGAGGTGGTTTTTACCCTCTTCCTTGCTGTTTTGGTGTATTTGTCTGTGCATATATATGTGTGTGCTTGAGTATATGTGTAGACATCAGAGGACAGCCTCAGACATTCTGATGTTATCTGCCTTTTGTTTGACATAGGGTCTCTCGTTGGCTTAGAACTTTCCCCAGCAGGCTAGGCTACATTTGGCCAGGGAGCCTTCTGTCTTTGCCTTCTTGGCATCCGGATTATAAATATGTGCCATCACACCTGACTTTTTACGTGGGTTCTGGGGAATTCAGACTTCTATTCTCTCTCTTGTGAGGTTGAACCTTTACCCTCCAAGCCATCTCTTTAACTCTGTGTGCTGAGGTTTTGACCCTGTGGTGTGTGTTCTTTCTTCTCCCTGCCTCCTTCAGTTGTAGAAGCCTCATTTCAGGCCAGAGAGGCTAGAGAGGCAGGGCTTCTACAGCTTTGCAAGCTCCAGTGTTCTTGGCTTCATCCCCCTGGACTGTAATTGACATACCTTAACCCTTGAGGGAGCCCAGAGCCCAAGCACAGTTTCAGCAAGAATCTCTCTCCTGCTGATCTCAAAGCAAAACAAAACAAAAAAACAAAACCTATTAGAGTTAGAATCACCAATCCTGCTTGTTCCTCAGGAAGTCTCCCACCTCCGTTCCCTTTTGGAAGTGCAAGCATGTTCCTCTACGTGCTGGACCTGTTTATTAATAATTCTTGATGAGTTGCCATTCTTTTGGCAAACTGAAATGAAGCAGAAATCTCAAAATAGATGTAATCAGATCCCTAGACTTAATAACTACCATCTGTGTGCACACTAGGAATTTTCTTCATCCTGTTTGGTAGCCATTCTCTTTGCCTCTTCCTTGGGTCCCTTTAAAAATGAAGATAAACAGCTTGATTTCTGGATGCTGCTGCCTCCTCTAGTGGCTCAAGGCCCTGTAGTCTCTTTGTATCTTTTCTAAAGCTGTGTAGGGGGTGCTGGTTTTTTTTTTTTTGAGATAAGGTTTCTCTATGTAGCCCTGGTTGTCCTAGACTCACTTTGTAGACCAGGCTGGCCTTGAACTCACAGAAATCTGCCTGCCTCTGCCTCCTGAGTGCTGGGATTAAAGTCGTGAACCACCATGCCTGACAGGGGGGTGTTGTTTAAAAGAAACGCTGTGTGTGTGTGTGTGTGTGTGTGTGTGTGTGTTCTTTTGTGAGAATGTTCATGTGCAGGTGAATTTGCTTGGCTTTTATAACACATGCAGAGCCTGAGCATGTGGGCGAGGTTGTAGCCAGCAGCACTTCTTGCCTTTTCAGAGCAGCCTGGTCAGCTGTAGATAACAAGCTAGGTGCTTTTGTTTATTCAGCTGTGTGCCAGTCACGCCATATCCTTATACCTGGGTTCACTTACTTAGTGGTTATAATAATCTGGTTTTGTGGATACCATTATGAATTTTGTTTTGCTTTGATACTGGTCCTTGCTACTTATCCCATGCTGTCCTTATATTTGTGGCAGTCCTTCTGCCTCAACTTCACAAGTGCTGGTATTTACAAGCATGAGCCACCATGCCTGGAGGGGGACTACGATTCTCACTGTGTTGTATCAGTGAGGAGACTGGAGCAGAGCAAGGTGCAGTTACTTGGTAGTGGGGAGAGAGAGGTTCCAGATTCCTCCTAGGCCCTTAGTCTCTTGATCCTTGATGCTGGGCTCCTTCAATTACCTGGCTAAGTCACCATCCTAGGTATTGAGTCAGACTCTGAATGAGAAAGCATTCAGTAGCTGTGGCTTCAGTTTTACACAAGATACCTTCATGGAGACATTCTGAAGAACTTTTTAGTTTATTACCTCTTGGAAGGTTTAAGAAACAGATTTACGTGGCACAGAATGAGATTCCTGTCTTCTCATGGGTCTAGAGCCACACTGTTCATTCCAGGAACTGTAGCCTTGTGACTGGAAACACTTGAGATATGGCAACCGGATTATTTTTATTTCATGTCCACTAGCTTAAATTTTAAAAAACAGATGCCGAGTTCAGTTATTAGTCAGGCCGTTTTGTATCCTAGGGATAATCTGGTATAAACTCATCATTTGTTATGTATTTTCTGAGATCTAAATATAAATCAAGTTCCATGTGATAAAATTTAGCATGTGAATTAGAATGTGCTGTAAATGTAAAATGCCATTTCCAAAACTATATTTTTCCCTACTTAGTGATAAATTTATGTTGGTTACATATGAAATTATATGCTCTATTATTCTTGTTTTTGGGGGGTGGTAAGGCTTGAACCCTGGACTATGTGAATGCCAGGCAAGCACTCTACTACTGAGTTACACCCCAAATAATAACTTATTTAAATCAATGTATCTAACTAATAGAAATGAGATTTGCTTAGATTTTGTTGTTGTGTTGTTGTTCTGAGACAGGGTTTCTCTGTGTATCTCTGGCTGTCCTGGAACTCTCTCTGTAGACCGGGATGGTCTCAAACTCGGAGATCTGCCTGCTTCTGCCTCCAAGGTGCTGGGATTAAAGGCATGCGGCACCACTGCCTGGCAGAAAGTTTAACTCTTTGTGTGATTCACATTATAGTTCTTTTTGTCAGTGCTGGACTGGAGTATAGTGAGTCCTCCCTTTTGGAAGAGCACCTTGCTAAAGTATGTGCTCAGAGGATAACTACCGGATAGGTACCTGCCAGCTGGTAACTGCCTTGAGAAGTGATTTGGTAGGAAAACTAATGGGACCTGCTTCATTTTTCTCAAAATTGGTATGTATTTTATAACACAAGTGAACTCATAATGATGCTTACTATTATGGCTGAGTATTGCAAACACAATGTTTCTAAGCTCCTTCAACAAATTACCACTTTGGTGATCATGTGATAAAATCAAAGTGGAGGAAATTAGCCTCTTGCTCAAGATGAGTTTCCTGTTCCCACCCTGAGCTGGAGTACAATGGGGCATGTGGTTGGTTTCGCCTTCCTTTTGGTGAGGGTTTACACTTAGGTGCCTGAAGTTCCTGGTAGCTAGTCTTCTCACCTGCTGCTGACCATTCTTATGTTCAGAGAACATATATACATGTTGTCCAGTGCTTCTTGTCATGGTGTGTCCGTCTAGATGTAGCTACATTGCCTTAGAGTATCGCAGGAGTGACATGAACTGTTGCTAGCTTCTCGCCTTACCCATTATCCAACCAGTCTTCTCTCTTCTTGCTTCATTAGACTGACTTCTTCATTAATAGGGATGACCCAGTAGATTCCTAAAACCAACGACACTATATCAAATTGTATATGTACTATGCTGTATTCCACACATGCACATATGCAGACCTGTGATAAAGTTTGGCATATGTTAGGCGTAGTAAGAGATTAGCAACAATGATAATAATGCCCTGCAGTAAAACCATAGCTGTTACTTTGGAACTCTTTTAAGTCCAATAAGTGTTGCCTAAACCTAGACACTGCAGTGGTGCACTTAGTGGACCTAGTAGCCAGGATAGTACTAGATGACTAATGGTGGGTCAAGTAGCGTGATATAGAGTGAGAATAGTGTGGGAAAGCAGAGGGCTCCTGTCCTGGGAAGGACAAAGTGGGACCATATGAGATTTCAGGATGCTGCCCTCATTAATTTAAAACATTCGGATTGGTTACAGGATTTTTCAAGTCATGATTGACAGTGGGTAACTGGAACTGTGGAAAGCAAAATCCTAGGCAAGTGCCTGGAAGAGTAGGGAGGGACTTCTTTCTAAATGTAGGTGCCCAGGGCTGCCTTCCTCTTCCTTGGCCTTCCATGTGCTTCCTGAGTTTTCCATGCATTCTCTTGGCTTCAGCTCCTGCTGTGTGAGGATCCTACTATTTGATAAAAGTGGGTGGAAATGCTGAACCCCAAGTGTTATACTCAGCTTGAGGGGCCAGCAGCTTAAACTTCTATGCTTAGATGATCATGCCAGTAAGAACCAGGAAATAAATGTGATTCTCCACTTTGTCTTCCTCTCCTTCTCTCATCTCTTCCCTGACTCCCTTTGTAAAAGGAGGGAGTTTTGTTTGGGCACTGAGAGTATCAATAAGTGCTAGTAGATCTTTGGTGGGCCATTGGTTGGTTTTATTTCTCATTTCATGCCCTTTGCCTGCCATTGCATTTGAAATAATATCATGCTGGAACTAGAGCAGCTAATCCTGAGGGAGCTAACCCAGACTCAGAAGGACGCACATGGCATCTACTCACTTATAGTCGGATTTTAGATATATAGTACAGGGTAACTATCCTACAACCAATGCACAAAAAGGGTCAGGAACACAGACTTTTTTACCTATTAGTGGGACAATTTGCCCTAGGGGTGCTGCCATGTAGGTTCCCAGTGCAAAAGGCTGAACTGAGAGGGGCTGATATGTAGGGACACTTCACACTAGAGGAGTGGGATGGGTGGGAGAAGGAGGATAGGGTGGGAGGGTGGAACTGGGAGGGGTGGAATGAGGGCACTGTGATGGAGATGTAACTTCATGTAATAAATAAACCTAAAAAGAAGGCATCATATCATGCATTTGTAACATTAGGCCTCCTAGGGATAAAGATTTAGTCTTCCTAAAGGTTTTGGAAATGAACACATTATTGATGTGTCCTCATTTCTCCACCCTTGCCCTCCTTGCTTTTTGTCTGCATTATTGCTCTAACTTCAAACCATGAGGTGGAATGATAGCTTAGTGGTTAAGAATATATACCACTCTTTCAGAGAATCTCAGTTTGGTTCCCAGCACCCCTATGATGGTTCACAACCACTCATAACTCCTGATGCAGGTGATCTGAGGTCCTCTTCTTGACCTCTGAGGGCACTAGGCATACATGTGCAAAATACTCATACACAAAATAAAAGGGAATCTTAAAAGTTTGAAGAAACTCAAATAACCCTGATCTAAAAAGGATAGTCTTTTCTCCTTCACTGACAGGATGGTGGTGGCTGTTTTAGAGACAGATGGTGTTTGAGGCAGAATTTCGTAGTGCTGGGGGCACCAGTTTAGGATGTGAGTGATCTGGGTTGTCGTTCTGCTGATTTCTATTCCGCTTCTGTGTGAATGTGTAAGCTCCTTCATCTCAGATTGCACGTATGTGCCATTTGTTTTTGGAAGATGAAGTCCTAGCTTCTTACTAGCCACTAACTGTCTTGTTCTCATGGTGTGACCAAGCCCTGTTCTGTGGAAGCATTAGAGAATGTTTGGCTTCACATAAGAGGCCTTCCCTTCATGTGTAAAGCAGCAAGGAATGTAATTTCGAGTTGCTGAGAAGACTTAATTTTCAAAGTTGTGCCACAAAGAATAGCAGTAAAGTCGTACACATGGCCTGTTGTTTTCTTAGTGTTATCTGGGAAGAGCCTTACATTCGACCTTTGTGCTATTTGAACAGCCGAGGGGTATTAGCAGAACTCCCTTGGCCATTTGGGACCAAGAAGTCACAAATCAGTTTTTGTTTTTTTTAAGTTTTAAACAAAATACAGTGAGGCTGTTAAGCCCCTGGTTTTGATTCCCCGAGGAGAGGCCATTTAGATTGAGCAAGTATGATATATTTATTCTTCTTGGCAAAGAAAGCCAAATTATTTACCAGAAAGCTCTTTCGTTTCCTGTACCTAGCACTTGACTACAGGGTGCCTTAAAAACGAAGACTAAAAATAAGCCAAAGAATGAATTCCTAGTCAGACTCAGGCCAGGCTGGGAGGTGCCTGAGTAGTTGAGATGCAGCCAACATTTGTTTCCTTGTGGTTACATTTAGAAACTTTTAACCAGGCGTCTTTACCCTCTTGGAGCTTTATAAATAGGAACCATTTCTCATAGAGGGCTCCAGGAAGGCTGTCATTGAGTAAGTTTGGGGTTTTGAATTAGGATGGTGCTCTGGACAATGGTGCTCTTTGCTCATAACCTTGTCTTTCTGTGAGCCTGAGAGTCTACCTTACCATGCATTTTAACCCTGCTTTTCAAACTTGGCTCCTTTGCAGAAACTTCTCTGGGATGCTTTTGAAAGTTCGAAAAGCACTCCCAAGCTTAGATTCTGCCAGGCTGCTCCCCATGCTGGCAGAATCTAAGCTTGGGAGTGTTTCCTAGTCCCTCAGAGGATTTCAGTTTTAGGAAGAACTGTGAACAGTGATTAGATCTACACTCCTAAGCCAGGTGTGTGCATTTCTCCCCTCCTCCCGCTCCCAAAGGAGTAATAGGTAAGACAGAGTTTTGTTCACATGCCAAAGTGATGTGAGTGAGTGATAGAAATGTGTCTATTGTGGGTGGTTATGATTCTGTGTCCAAGCAGAGCGGTATCGCTGCTTTGATGAATCTACTTGTATGTTCTGGTAGTCAAGGCTTTTTGACCCTGGCATTGTGTGAAATTGAGACCTCCCAGTATTGGCCTACTGCTTCTTCAGGTACTTTCTCCTTACTATTAATAAATGACCCAAAAGGTACATGGTTTCTAGGTGTCCAGTTTGCAATTGTGAAGCTACTTCTATAATCTCAAATTGTGTTTTTGTTTTCAATGTCAACCCTATATTCATATCTCTTATTGAAACATTTCCTTCTCTCCTCCTCTCTCTCTCCCCATCATATTGTCAAACATAATTGATTTTGTTCCAGAGCCTGGCTAGATATGATCTTCATGGCTGTGGTGAACAGAAAATACTCACTCAGTCTTTGTATCATTCAGTGAGAACTTTTTGTTTTGCTACAAAAATTTCTGGATTTTGACTGTGAGATACTGCTATGGACACTGCTGTTCAAAAGGACATACCATAACTCCATGTCTGTCCCTGGCTCAAATTTTTGAAGAACTGCAAATGTTGAAGGCATCTGGCATGGAACAGTTTTGATAAGAGATTATGGGCCTGTGCCTTGCCTTATGCTGCTGGCTTTTGTGGCTCATTTACAGTCACTGGTGCACCCCCACTTTGCCACTGTGGGGCTGTGGGTCATTTACTTTTTCATCTATAAAGTGGCGCAAATAATAATACCAAGTCTACGCTGTAAGGTCTAAGAAAAACAATGTATACAGAGCTGTTTAAGAATCTGTGCACACCACAAAGTTCCTTCTGCAGCTCTGTAATGGCACAAATGTAAGTCTGAGAAGATCTGGTGGCTAGGGTGGGCATTAAGGTTCAGCAGGGTCCTGGCAATGTTGTGGGAGAAGAACACTGTTGTCACAAACCTTGGAGGTATGTGTATGTAGAATGACATGCACATAAGTGTACTTTCATCAAGTCAGTGTGTTTTCTGTATTTCAGTGACACAAGCTTTTTGTTTTTTTGTTTCCAAGGTCAGATTAGGTCTTTGTGGCCCCTTTATACATGTAATAAAAAGTTGGTGTACTATATTAAGTAAAGATAACTGTCTTAGTTACTTTTCCTATAGTAGTGAACACACACGGACACACACATACACTGCATAAGCCACTCAAGGAAGCGGGGAAGGGTCCAATTTCCAGGGTATGCTCCATCGTGGCGGGGGATTACTAGAGGGAGGAACTTGAGGCAGCTGGTCCTTTTGTTTATGTTCCATCCACAGTCAGAAGGAAGAAAGCTGTGGATGTTTGTGCATAGCTCACTTTCTCATTTTTATATAGTTCAGGATCCAGACCTAGGGAATAGTGCCACTCACAGTGGACTTATATTTGCACTTCACTTAACCTAGCCCTTCACTTTAGCCGGGTGGTGGTGGCGCACGCCTTTAATCCCAGCACTTGGGAGGCAGAGGCAGGCGGATCTTTG
The DNA here is from genome assembly GCA_907164525.1 of Lophiomys imhausi. Taxonomy (NCBI): domain Eukaryota; kingdom Metazoa; phylum Chordata; class Mammalia; order Rodentia; family Muridae; genus Lophiomys; species Lophiomys imhausi. The sequence continues at coordinate 2,983,893 of CAJQZJ010032097.1, forward strand.
CAAGTTCGAGGCCAGCCTGGTCTACAAAGCGAGTCCAGGACAGCCAGAGCTGTTAAATAGAGAAACCCTGTCTCGAAAAAAACCAAAAAAAAAAAAAAAAAAAAAAGATAACCACCTATACATATGCCTAGGGGCCTATCTCCCAGGTGATTCTAGATCTCATCTAGGCTAGAGTTGAGAATGACCATTAGCAGTGAGTTTTCCTGAAATGTTTTTTTGTATAATTCTACATCTGTTTATGTGTACTCTGGTCATGATCCTTGCTTTGTGGGAATGGCAAACAAACAAAAAAGAATGAGGAGTAGATTTTTAGTTATGAGAAAATGTTTGTTTGCTCTTTGCAACAAGCGTAGTAGCCAAATACTTCTAATAATCTTATTTTTTAGTGTACCAGTAAATCTGAGAATTAAAAAAATTATTGGAATGATAAAAAAAGTTCCTTTTATTTATATTATCTAAAACACCAAAGACTTGATTTTGTTGATATCAATTGCTTCTCTAACTTTTTTTTTTCCCTTTAAAAAGAGTCTCACAATGAAGACTTGACTGTCTGGAACTTAATATATAAACCAGACTGGCCTCCAGATAGATCGGAGAGACCCACCTGCCTCTGCCTTCTGAGTTCTAGGATTAAAACCTGGGCCACTGCATCCGTCTGCTGTAACTCTGTGTTTCACTTTGCACATGTAAGCCAGTCCTGAAAGACTACCATAGAAAATATAGTCAAAATTTTTGTGCTTGGAAACTTACTGTACAAAAGGCTTATGTTAAGTGTCTTGAACTGTAGAATATTTGTGCAGCTTATCACATTTTGGATTTCTGCCCCTTGGGCAGTTTGTTTAATCATAACTCAAGTTTACTGAAAACCTGACAGAGTGAGTAACACAGTAATGTGCATTGAGGACTCTCCTTTAGCATTAGCCAGTCAGCCCTGAGCCACCATGACATCAGGAAAGACCATTAACTCTGTGAGTCTCCATTGTGTGGTGACTGTTGCCTGAAGCAGTTTTACCTATAAACGTAGACCGTTTTTATTAAGTGGAAATGAGGTAAAGAGTAGTCAGTGACTTCTCACATACAAATTTAGGCTGTGCTTTGTTGATGGTGATGTAGGTGCCAGTTAATTGAGTCTGAATGGCCCCATGGAGCAACATAAGCATCAGTGTACTTCTTTAAATAGCCTCCACTGGGAAATAGAGGGGAACAGTCACAAACCCATTAGTACATTCTAGGCTTGGAGGGAGCTGAAGGAATAATAACCTTACAAAAATAGTAATGTTTCCTAACATTTTCTTTATCAATAAAATAAGCGGTTTGGGTTTAGGGCAGGGGTTCTTAAGCCTTTTCCATTCACAACTCTCTTTTGTGTGATTCTGGTCTATTAAATATTTGCTGATAGTAAATCCTAACTTTTCTTTGGTGTGTATGCAATGTCACCATTTCCTAAAGAAGAAAACAAAGCTGCATTATCAGTGAGATAGGTGAGCTTATTTATTTTTACAAAAACAAATCTTGGCTTAGTCTTCCATATTGCAGAACTGAAAGCCTCTTAAAATTTTTTTTTTAGAGACGATGGGTACTTTGATTTTACAGTTGTCCGTGTTAAGAATGCTACTTCATGGGGCTGGAGAGATGGCTCCGCAGTTAAGAACACTGGCTGTTCTTTGAGAAGACCCAGGTTCAATTCCCGGCATCCACATGGCAGCTCACAAGTGTCTGTAACTCCTGTTCCACACAATCCAACACCCTCACACAGACATACATGTAGGCAAAACACCAATATACATGCAAAAAAGAATGCCACCTCATGTATTGTTCAAAATTCTGTCCTAATTCCAAGTCAGAATTTTAACATTTTTAAATGTTAAAACTCTAGCCGGTGCAGTGGCGCAATCCTTTAATCCCAGCACTCGGGAGGCAGAGGCAGGCGGATCTCTGTGAGTTCGAGGCAAGCCTGCTTTACAAAGTTAGGAGGTAAAGAAAAAAAATGAAATGTGATGTTTCACCCTTTTACTACTAATTGTCATAAACTGTTTAGGATAATTAAGAAATGCAAACTAATGGTTATGCAAGCCGGTCATTCTGTTAGGTACTATGACAGCCTATTATAGTTATTTTCTAAACTAATCAGAAATAAAGCTGCTAAGAGACAAGCAACATCTGCTTACCCTAATAGACAAGATAGTTAGGGCCTCTTCAAAAACCTCAAGAGATCTGCAGAATATGGCATTCAAAGATGTTTTTGTAACTTTAGATGTTTTTATATCAAGACATATCAACTCCTGACAGCACCCCCTATTCTACCCCAAGTAGAAGATGAGCATCGAAGAATCTCCAGTGGGAGATGACTGAATTAGTCGCAAGCCTATCTCTTGGTAGGAAAAGCCCCTTGCTCCAACTATAGACAGAATGCTGTCCAAAAAGGACAAAACCTGGAAGCAGGTAAGTCGACAGCCTAGCTCTGCCAAGACAGGGTAGGTAAGTCCTTCATAACCCCTGCTCTACAATCAATGTCTGTCAGAGAAACCGGGCCAAGCGACTGAAGATCAATACTGTAATGTATGGAGAGAAAATGGGAACTGTCCAGGCAGCCACTGGTATGTCATTTCTTAGTTTTGGAAGCAATAAGACAACTAAAGGAGATCAAGGGGATAAACATTGGAAACAAAGAAGTCAAATTATCCCTATTTGCAGATGATATGATAGTATACATAAGCGACCCCAAAAATTCCACCAGAGAACTCTTACAGCTGATAAACAACTTAAGCAAGGTGGCTGGATACAAAATTAACTCAAAAAAATCAGAAGCCCTTCTTTATACAACAAACAAATGGGCTGAGAAAGAATTAAGGGAAACAACCCCCTTCACAATAGCCACAAACAACATAAAATACCTGGGGGTAACTCTAACCAAGCAAGTAAAGGACCTGTACAACAAGAACTTCAAGCCCTTGAAGAAAGAAATGGAAGAGGCCTTTAGAAGATGGAAAGATCTCCCATGCTCATGGATAGGTAGGATCAACATAATAAAAATGGCCATCCTACCAAATGCAATATATAGATTCATTGCAATTCCTATTAAAATACCAACACAATTTTTTATAGACTTGGAAAGAGCTATCCTCAATTTCATATGGAACAACAAAAAGCCCAGAATAGCTAAATCAATCCTGTACAATAAAAAAAATCTGGAGGTATCACCATCCCAGATTTCAAGCTGTACTACAGAGCAATAGTTGTAAAAACAGCATGGTATTGGTATAGAAACAGACCAGTAGATCAATGGAATCGAATTGAAGATCCAGAAATAGACCCACACACTTATGGCCACCTAATTTTTGACAACGAAGCCAAAACGGCACAATGGAAGAAGGACAGCATCTTCAACAAATGGTGCTGGTCCAACTGGATGTCCATTTGTAAAAGAATGAAGTTAGACCCATACTTATCACCTTGTACAAAATTTAAGTCCAAGTGGATCAAAGACCTTAATATAAGGCCGGTCACACTAAATCTACTAGAAGAAAAAGTGGGAGAAATCCTCGAACTAATTGGCACAGGTGACAACTTCCTGAACAGAACACCAACAGCTCAGGACCTGAGATCAACAATCAATAAATGGGACCTCATGAAACTGAAAAGCTTCTGTAAGGCAAAAGCCACTGTCATTCGAACAAAACGGCAACCAACAGACTGGGAGAAAATCTTCACCAACCCCACATCTGACAGAGGGCTAATATCCAAAATCTATTTTTTATATATTTTTTCTATTTTTTAGTCTTTTTTATCTATTTGTCTGCTTATTTGTTTGTTTTTTAGTTCTACTCACTATGTTCAGAAATCTTTCACTGTTGCCATATCTTTTGACCCACGTATGGGGTTGCAGCCCTCTGCTTAAGAAGCTGGGGATGACCTAGAATCTATGTACAGGGCAGGTGGGCAGGTGAGCAGGTGGGCATGGAAGCCTGTGTGTGTTCCCAGTGCTTGGAAAGTAGAACAGGATCCAGGGAGCAAGCTGGCTGGCTAGCTGAGCAGAATCTGCTGTGAACTCTGTGTTCAAGAATGAGCAGTTGAGGAGGGTACCTGTCAATCAACCTTCGACCTTCACATTCGTGTGCATGCCCATGTACCACATATATGTACATGTATACACACACACACACACACACACACACACACACACACACACACACACACCTGTATTCTGATCTGGCTCCTTCCTGAGCTTATTCCTTCCTCCTCTGTTTCTTGTAGCTCTTGCTTGGTGTATGTAGGTCATAGACCATGAAAATTGGTTTCTCAGGATCAGTAACCGTCTAAACGGGAGTCTAAGCAAATGGCTGATGATGATGTTTTAGGTTTTTTGTCTATTTGGAGCCTCTTGAATCCTGGCCAGTCTAAATTGCTGAGGTCCATACATAACTTCACACTGGCAGATTAAAACAACAGAGGGAAGTAGAAAGTGGACACTGAGTTTAGGATGGACAATTATGATATAAAAATGTGTTGGTTCTTTATAATTATGGTCTGACCTAGTTACCAGTTAAGGTGTTTCTCTGGTCAAGTGAGGTGAGACATGGTATACACACACACACACAAACTATATACACATAAGGCTAGCAGCTGCTAAATTTAATGTTGCCCCATACAACACATGCCACTTTTAATGAGTCAGCATAGCTTGCTGAAGCAAGCATCCAGACACTCACATGTTTGCTTAAATTCAACTAAACATTACTGATAATTCACAAATAGTGGTGAACTTTTTTTTTTTTAATAGAGAATTCTTGTTTCCAAAATTAAAACTCTCAAAGAACCACAGTATATATAACAAAAGCCAAACAGTGCTGTTTTCCTGGGCTCCCTTGGGGCCTTCAGGAAACCTGGGGACTTAGTTACGTTGCTCAAAAATTTGATAGGAAAAAAAAAATCACAAAACATTCAAGTGTTAGGGTAGATATCTGGTTTTGTTTGTAGTGCAGTTCAAACCAGTTGTGTACTTGGAAATCATCTGTTGTGAGTGTCGGTTGACTGCCAGCGTCTGTTGTATCAGGACTGATTTGGAAGCTGAATTACAGGAAAGTTACCACCTGTGCTTGGTTCGTGCAAAGAACATATTATCAAAGATGTGTTTCACTAAAAATGCTTATAAGAACCAGTGAATATAGAAATCAAAGTTTGTGACTCTGGTGACTTTCAAAGCAAAACATTAAAAGCAACTGCCCATGCCTGAATGTAGATGTATTAGTTACCTTTGGTTGCTATGATAAAACATCATGGCCAAAGGCAAGTTAACAGAGAGAGTTTATTGTGATTTATGATTGCCGAGGGGTAAGAGTGCATGGTGGCTGAGCAGAGACGTGGGCACAAAGCTCACATCTTGAACAAGTGTGAGACAGAAGTAGGTGAGGCTTTTTATTTATTTACTTACTATGTAGCGATTAGAGTCTCATTGTACAGCTCTGGCTATCCTGGAACTCACTATGTAGAACAGGCTGGCCTTGAACTCATAATCTGCTTGCCTCTGCCTCCCGAGTACTGGAATTAAAGGTGAATGCCACCATGTAGTGCTAGGTGAAGCTACCTACCTATCTATCTAATCTATCTAATCTCTCTCTCTCTCCCTCTCTCTCCATTATTTATTTATTTGTTTGTTTGTTTGTTTGTTTATTTATTTATTTATTCGTTCATTTATTTATTTCAAGGCAGAATTTCTCTGTGTAGCCCTGGATGTCCTGGAAATTGCTCTGTAGAGAAGGGTGGCCTTGAACGCAGAGATCCACCTGCCTCAGCCTCTTGAATGCTTTCAAAGCCCTCCCTAAACAACACACTTCCTCCAGCAAAGCTGCACCACCAAAACTGCACAGCACTGCCAACTGTGTCCAACTGCTCAAATGCCCAAGACTGTGAGGAGCATTTCTCCTTCAAACCACCACATTAAGCAACTCCCCACCTCCCACAGTCAGTATTCTATATTCTGAAGGAGAATATCGAAAAACAAAGTTCACATGATTAACCTTCTGAGGACGTTGGTCAGCTAAAAGAATATTAATATTACATAGATATAACATCATAATACATGCATGCTAATTTAGAAAAGTCTGTGCTTTCCTGGCCTGTTTTCATGAATCGTTTTTGTTTAAAACAGTGTCCTTTACCATCAGCTTCCTCCTCTCCAGCCCTGCCCTCTGGCTTTTCTTCAAGTTCTAGGAATGCTTAAGGAACACACTTTCACTTTCACGCACGTTTTGTTTTTTTGAGACAGGGTCTTACTCTAAAGCCTAAGCTGGCTTGAGTTTGTTATCTTCCTGCCTCAGTCCCCCGGGTGCTGGAATTTCAGATAGGTGGTATCAAGCCCAGCCAATGTTTTGAAATGTTTTACCTGGTGTCAAAAGTAATTCTTTGGAAAGAAAAAAAGTCATAAGACCACTGGATTTTTAAATATGTACATAACAGATGGGTGGATTCATGGAGGTGAATGATTTGATACTTTTCATATCTTCATTTTCCTTTTGCAAATTAGGTTGCATGGAGTATATTTTCTGCTCTATGATATAAGGTTAAGCATGTATCCTATATGGCCATATAAGTGTGAAATGTAAGAATGTAAGTACTTGTAATATAAACAAAACCACTAAATATGGGGAGACTTCTGTGCTTCTGTGACTGTCATGAGAAAAATACATCCAAGGTGGCTGCTGCCTCATCTTCCTGATTCCATGATGAGTTAGTGGGGAGTGGCCTTCAGCCAGCTACAAATCCTTACGATGCATCCAATATTGACTCCCGTGGCCTGATAGACCTAACGTGTGAGCTGTGTGACATATCTAATAGCATTTCTGTTATTGTTCTTCTGTCTGGATTAGCAGAACAAGGAGTTGCATTCAAGACAGGTTAGGTGATTTTTAGATGAAAACTAACTTTAGAGATAATGACCGTTTATCATGGGCCATGCTATAACCTGGGATTCTTGACAGTAGGCGTTTTCAGAAATACAGCATACATGAAAACCAGATGCACGCAGTAAAAAATGTATTACCAGCCTTGCGTGCAGTGTTCATTTTTCCATTGAGACCTCCAAAGGCCTATGAATAGAAGCCTGGTGTTCTTTGCCTATGACTCATTTTGAGTGTAACAGAAAAAAACTTTGGGCTTTGTGTCGGGCATAGTTTCAAAGTGTCTCTAAGCACATTCGTTGAATTTTGCAAGCTACATGCATACACTCAATTGCCTCCCATGTTTCTTTGCAGATTTTATGTGTGTCTATGTATATAGTGGGTCTGCTTCTGTGTTTAAACTTACTGCATGACCTTTTATTGTTCTCTGAGGAAAATGAAACACCCTTACAAATGTTCAGATTTATATGAAGTGTGAGGAAGGCATCTCTTGATATGTCCACATTTGTCTTCAGCTTGCCCAGCTTACTAATGAAGCTTAGATCCCGAGGTAGATTACTTCTTTGAAGCTATCCAGTCTGATGGCTTCCTAAAGTACTTTTGACTGATCAAGTTACATCCCACTATCCGTTCATGGCCGTTCTTTTTTCTTTCACGTAATTACTTTCTTCATACCTTTCCCTAAGCAAGCTCTTTCAACAGCAAACAAAGCAAAACAACCCCCACAAAACAAACAACCAACAACAACAAATCAAGTTTAGGGATTTGTAATATTTCTCCCTCCTGGTTTTATCTAACTCATGTGCAGCTTCAAAAACCAGTGGCTCTTGAGTGTCTTCCTAGAAATTCCAGTGTCATTGGCTTGAGTATTTAGTTTTTAGAGCTTCCTGGGGACACTAACTTGCCAGACTGGACAACCATTCGTATGCCTGCAGACTTCCTATATGCTGCACTGTGGAAACTTGGCAAATTAGGTCTTTTTTGTTTTGTTTTATTTTTTTAAAATCTATCTTTCTTGGGCTGGAGAGATGGCTCAGCGGTTTTAACCCAAAGGACCTGGGTTCAAATCCCAGCACTCACATGGCAGTTCACAGCTGTCTGCACTTGCTGTGTGTGGTGGCACACACCTTTAATCCCAGCACTAGGGAGGCAAAGGCAGGTGGATCTCTGTCAGTTCAAGGTCAGTCTGGTCTACAAAGTGAGTCCAGGACAGCCAGGTATACAAAGAGAAACCTTGTCTCGATAAAAAAAAAAAAAAAAAAGAAAAGAAAAAAAAGTCTGTCTTACTTGTACCACTGTCTGCTCAGTTCATGTCTGGTGTTAGGTCATCTGGAGAAGGAAATTGGTGTCATGTTTATGGTTTTTGCTTTTGCTTTTTTGAGACAGGGTTTCTCTGTATAGCCCTGGCCATCCTGGAACATGCACTGTAGACCAGGATGGCTTAGACCTCAGAGATCTGCCTGCTGTTGCCTGCCGAGTGCTGGGATTAAAGGTGCATACTACCATGCCCGGCTCTTTGTAGTTTTATTTATCTCAGTTTTCAATGTAGTTTTGGATCACTCTTGATCAGCTGATGGGAAAATTCATTATATCAGTAAAACCTTATTGCTAGCCTGGGACAACATGTATCCTTTAGGACTGCAGTTGTCTTGCTGACATCCCCCTACCCCACATGTGAGTGCTGGCCCCTGCATGCGAAAGCCAGAGGAAGGTATAAAGTGTTTTTGCTTTATTCCCTTGAGAGGATCTTTCTGAACTGGGGGCTAGGGTAGTCACCAGCAAGCCTCAGCCACCTGACTGTATCTACTTCCTCAGTGCTGGGGCCGTAGGCACATAAGGAGCCTTGTTGACTTTTTTTTTTTGGTTTTTTCGAGACAGGGTTTCTCTGTGTAGCCCTGGCTGTCCTGGACTCACTTTGTAGACCAGGCTGGCCTCGAACTCACAAAGATCCACCTGCCTCTGCCTCTCAAGTGCTGGGATTAAAGGCGTGCGCCACCACCGCCCGGCTGCCTTGTTGACTTTTTACTTGGTTACTTGGGATTTGAACTCAGGTCCTTATGTTTTCTAAGCAAGCTCTCTTATCCATTGAGTCATCTTCCCATCCCTTAAAGTTACTTCTTAAATCATTCAGCCTCATCTGCCTGGAGAGTATCCCGGTGGACCTACTGGGTGACCTCAGTTCACGGAGCACAGTAGAGCATTGTTGGGGACCATGAGTCAACAGTATCCTTTTGTCTACGTGAATATTTAAGTAGCTAATGAGAGGTTGCAATATAAGACTCAGATACCTAAAAGAGTACTAAGGTTTTTTTTTTGTTTTTGTGTTTTCTTTTTTTGAGACGGTTTCTCTGTGTAACCTTGGCTGTCCTGGACTCGATTTGTAGACCAGGCTCATCTTGAACTCACAGAGATGTGACTGCCCCTGCCTCCCAAGTGCTGAGATTAAAGGCATGCGCCACCACGCTTGGCTAGTTGAATACTAAGTTTTAAAATGAACTACAAAGCTCAACTTGTACACTTAAAAATCCTCATACTCTATCTTAGATTTCCTTTGTCCCCAGTTAACTATTTGCTTCTGCGTTGTAAATCTTAATTGCATTTATATGAATTCCTGTCCCTGTGGCTGAAGCAGCATATGCATCCCACCAACCATCAGGATGCATCTCCTTGTAGGTAGCCACAGGGCAAGGAATTCAATATTTTTGGCTCAGTTTTTTCTCTTCTAGGACACTCATGAGCTTGAGCAGTTTGGGAAGGGTTGGTTGCTTGGCTTAAGTTATAGTTAGAAATATGGAGTGACCGACCATGTGGGAGTGTCGAACTAGAAGTCATAAAGTGACTATGGATAAGAATGAACTACACAGTGTAAGGTGCTAATAGAAAGATTTTGGAAATTTTCACCATAAAGAAATATCTGTTTCAGGAGATAGATTTAACTTGACTTAAGCATTGTAAAAATATATGTGTATTGAGAGCCGCTTATGATCCCTAATTCAATATTAATAGTTTTTATGCTAGACATGGTGGCACACACCCATAGTTCCTAGCCGTTGGAAGGCTAATGCAGGTAGACTGAGGTATAGAGAGAATCCCAGGTCATCCTGGGCTATAGAGTGAAACCCTGAGTCAGGAAGCAAAACAAAGTGTATTCCCTCTTCCCAAGACTGGCTTTGTTGAATGTCAAGTGTGAGGCAGCATGCTTCAGAATATAGGTCCTGGATTCAGATTCTTTTAAATTTGAATCCTGGGTTTTACTTAGTAAGCTGCATGGCAGGCATTAAGATTAACTTTTTTTTTTTTTTAATCACACTTTCTTTACAATATGAGAATGATGCTGGGAGGGGTGAGGTGTACCTGCAGAGCTTGTCCTCCGCTGAGGCAGGGGGATCTCTAGTTTGTGTTGTGCCTGGGATATCTCAAAGCAAGAGAGAGTCATAAGAAATAAGGATGGTTGCCGGGCGGTGGTGGCGCACGCCTTTAATCCCAGCACTTGGGAGGCAGAGGCAGGCGGATCTTTGTGAGTTCGAGGCCAGCCTGGTCTACAAAGCGAGTCCAGGACAGCCAGAGATATTCAGAGAAACCCTGTCTCGAAAAACCAAAAAAAATAAAAAAAATAAAAAAATAAAAAATAAAAAAAATAAAAGAAATAAGGATGGTCACCTGTCCCAGGGTGTCCTAGCAGGGAGTCAGTGAGATGCTTCAAGCCCTTAAGCCTTGTGGCATCCTATCAGTGTTGGCCCGTGCCATCATGGTTCCCATCTAGTCACCCAGCACTGTTCCTTCTGATGCTGTCCTGCTCACAGAGTCACAGCACATCAGGGAAACCAAGGTCATTGGCGATTCATTAAGATAAAGCCTCAACCTTCCCAGCCTTTTTTTTTTTTTAACATCTTGCTTTGGGGTTTCTATCGTATGATTTTTGAAGGATATCTTGATGGATACTGGGTCACTGGAGGCAGGAAACAATCTGTTTTTATTCTTTAGAAACTTGCCTCCATTCACAATAAAGTTTGTGATGTGTCTGTCAGCTATGCTGTCTGTATACATTAGGTTATTATGTCTGTCCACTGTACTGTACAAATGAGGCTGCTAAGATTTTTTTTTTACATTTTAAATATTTTTTTTCTCTCTCTCTCTGTGTGTACATCCATGCATGCCATGAGATATGTGTGCCGTGGTCACAGGGACAACCTGAGAAGTCAGTTCTCTCCTTCCACATTATGGGTTCCTAGGATTGGACTCAGGTTGTCAGGTTTGGTGGTAAGTGCCTTTACCTTCTGAGATGTATCCTCATCTCTTACTACTAATTTTAATAGAACAATCCTGTTGCCATAGGAATTCCATCAAGACCAGATTTTTTTTTTCATGATACAGTAATTTAAAAAGAAAAAAAGTGAAATGAACTTAAAGACACTTGCAGTGGCTGAAGCTGGGAGCTAAAAATGCCCAAGTTCATGTGTGTGTCACTGTTGTCTCCGGCTGGAAACTCATCATTTCCTTTAACCCGAGGAATGTGCTGAAATAGGAGTAGGTGCCGGTTAAAATTAGAGTCAATTATTTCCATAACTGGAACTACAGACATTAAAAAAGCAACAGACCTGTACTGGTTTGCTATCGTGGGTTGAAGAGGTTTTCCATTTGGTTCAGCTAACTAGAGTTGGATTGTCCCTGGGCTTGGCAGGGGCACGCATTGCAGCCTTTCCAATTCTGGTGAGAGAAGCTCAGCCCTCTCCCGTTGGGTGGCAGTGAAAGGCAGAATGGCATTGTCTGCTCATTTTGTTTCCATTCCCTTCATCCCTCCTAAGCCTCAGGAGAAGCTCTGCATTGACATCCCTTGTCTGTCGCTGAAGGTGTGGTACCCATGTTTAACGGGATGCTCATTTCTGGGGCGAGGTATGAGCTCGTCAGGGCTGCAGCACTGCAACTGGACCCACGTGTGCTGAGACTACTACAAGGATTGTCAGTCTCTCGATTCTTTTCAACTGTAGCATCAAAAGCCTCTTGACACTCAAAGAAAGGCACACAGGCACAATTTCCATGGAGAGTAGAATGAAACAGCAACAACCAGGCTCCTGTTATTGTGTAAGGAAGCTACAGTTTGCGTGGGCAGGACCCTAAGGGTATGTTTGCCTAGAGTGCAGGTGTTAGCACTGTGTTTACAGAGATGGGCCAGACGGACCTGTTACACTGGTCAGTTGTGTTGAATCAAACTCCTTACTGGAAACTTCTGAGAAAGTATGTTTCAATGGTAATGGCCTTGATCACTTTGCCTGTGTTTTGTTTTGGCCTGCCTCATACAGGGGGAGTTATAACAGTGCCTCTAGTGTGTGGTTGTACAGCCTCTCAGTTTTTCCATCAGACACCTAACATTTACAAAATGACTTTAAATGTTTGCCCCTGTGTAAGGTCTTAGCACTCAGGGCGTCTTTTCTTGCTTGCCTGATTTTAAAAGTCTACATTGCCATTTTCTTAGTGAAAAAACTGAGTTACCCATCTGCATGGGGGCATAGCTTTCTGGACACTGAGGCAGGAGGCCAATCCGAGCTACATGAAGGTAGCGTTAGGAGGGTTTACGCTTCTATCATGCAGTAACACAGAAGAAAATGTCCTTTATTGGAGGTAAATAAAAGTAGCTGGGGAGACAGTAGTCTCATGAGTTGTTTCCTGTCTTGACAAAAGCTGGGATACAGCAGTGTGCTGGGGTTTTCACAGGGACTCTAGTGGTAGCACAGGGCCGTTTCCAAGGTTTCTCACTGCTGTTTGAAGACATGGTATTTGATGTTTATTTTACTGTTTATTTATTCATATATCTTGAAATGAGCTCTTGATAAATTGCCTAACCTCAAGCAATTCTCCTGCCTCCGCTTCTTAAGTAGCTGGGATTATAGGGACATGCTGTTGTTGTACCCAGTTTATATTTTAAAAACAATTTTGTGTTTTATAATTTAATATTTAAATATTAATTAAAATATTCTAAATCAGCCTTTAATCCTGGTACTCAGAGGCAGAGGCAGAGGCAGGTGGACCTCTGTGAATTTGGGGTCAGCCTGGTTTACAGAGTGAGTTCCAGGAATGAGTTCTCTGTACAGCCAGGGCTATACAGAGACCCTGTCTCAACAAACAAACAAAAATTCTAAATCAGGTGTGTGGTGCAGGTCTGCACTTTCAGCTCCTGGGAATGAAGGCAGGAGGATCTGAATTCAAAGTCATTCTTAATTACATAAAGAAGTTGAGACCCGGGCTGGAGAGATGGCTCAGTGGTTAAGAGCACTGGCTGCTCTTCCAGAGGTCATGAGTTCAATTCCCAGCAACCACACGGTGGCTCACAACCATCCATAATGAAATCTGGTGCCCTCTTCTGGTCTGCAGATATACCTGCAGACAGAACACTGTATACATAATAAATAAATCTTTAAAAAAAAAAAAAAAAGAAGTTGAGACCCATCTGCGATATGTGAGGCCCCTTCTAAAAAGGGTGTTGGTTGGGTGTTGGAGAGATGATTTGGTGGTTAAAGAGCACTTGCTATGCAAGCATAAGGGCTGGAGATTGGGTCCTAGTACCTGTGTGGCAAAGGAGGCATGGTCCCATGCACAGTTGTAACCCCAGCACTGAATAGGTGGAGACAGGAGGATTGTTGGAGTTTGCTGGTGTCTGGATTATCAACACACACACACACACACACACACACACAACACCCCATGAGCTCCAGACTCTGAGAGACTCTGCCTCAAAGGACTGATGTGGAGATGGGTAGAAGAGGACATGTGACCTGTATTGTAGTGCAAGCACTCCATGAAGGTGTCTGAGGATCTGAATTCATTGTTCTCCCCTGGAATCCTTTTCTCCTAGTGCCTGGGGAAGAGAGACAAGATCCCTACCCATCATCAGGCAAAGGGAGTAGTTTGAGAGAAAGGTTAGTGGATTTGCTTTCTTTGAGAAAGCTCCCAAACAAGTATATATTCATTAAGTCACACCTCTGAGTGTGGCCACGGACATAGGAGAAGCGTGCAATTTTGGGAGGAAAAAAAAACCCTGGAGGTAGGGTTTTATTGTTAATATAAACAAACTGGCCATCTCAGTTATGAGAAATTGTTTGATTTTAATGACCACAATATGGATATCATGGGGTCTAAGATACCAGGGAAACCTTCTGGTCCCTATGGTTACCAGGAGTTGTGCTCAAGTGGATGGTGGTCCTTTAAGCAGCCTGTGCCAGGATATCCTTGTCACCTTTCTACTCTTTGGTATTTGCTCTTTTTCTTGGATCATCTAAAGGACTCTCTGTAAAATCAGTGTAAGTTTCAGGATGTTCCCCGGCCACACTGCAGGCTGTGTGCACAGTCACAAGGCCCAGCTTCCTGCCACCCTCTCTATTCAAGAACTTTTTATGCCGCTAACAATATTGAATTCTTTCAGAAGCTATTTACATAGCTGTGGCTAATGAACAGAGCTTGATAGAGCTGAGTGGTTGGCATTTAGACTTCAAAAATAGATTTTTAAGGTTATTATGAGCTATCCTATATAATAAAACCTTAATTAACTAGGATTAATTGGAGAAAGGACAGTTTCTAGCTAATTGATTTTTCTCTTGAAGGTTAAACATTTTACCCCTTCCCCACTCTTCTTGTTAACAGTGTTTCTTTGGCTTTCAGAAATCTGACATAAGGATTTAAGAAATAAGTTATTGTTTCATTCTCTCCTTGAGCCTTTGCTTGCCTGGTATTTTCTGAAAGCAGCAGAAACTTGGCCTGGAGGGACTTCTGGTGTCTGCATTAGGAATGGGCACTGTTCATTTTTGTAAGCTTTTCAGACATTTTAGTTTGATCTCAGTACTTAAAAATACAGAAATGTGATTTTTAAAGTTAAAATCATGTTATTTCCACTTATCACAAACTATATCTGTCTCTGAATACAGAAATCCTTACTGATTGTATCTGGGGAACTTTGGTACTTTAAGTTCATATAAGTTAACTTTGAATACTGACTACCAAATATAACATTAAGAATTTGTTGTCTCAGCTGGTGGCACATGTCTCTAGGTGGATCTCTGTGAATTCAAGGCTAGCCTGGTCTACAAAGTGAGTACAGGATAGCCATGGATACACAGAGAAGGCCTGTCTCAAAAAGCAAAAAACAAAACAAAACAGAACACTTTTTTTTGTCTCCAAGAGTTTATATTATAACTTAATGATGATCATTAAAGTTAAAGATATATGGAAATAAAGAAGATTAGCAGTTTCTATTTTATTTTTTTGTCTTAACAGTGGAACCAATTATTTTTAATACTTTTTTCCTCTGATTTCTTTTCTTGACCTAGCCAAAAGAGAGATTTGACCCCCTCTCTCCCCTCAAAAAGTTGATCCAGACAGATTATGGCAAATGTATTAATAGTCTCAATTCTTATGAAATACAAAACTTTTAGATGAATGGTTTCTCTTAGAAATTTATTGTCTACATATCTGCAGAAGTAGTTTTGTGGAAGGAATGGCTACTTGGCCACTATTGGGGTTTGTGATTTGGGGATGTTGAAATAAATTTCACACTCTGGAGATTAAACAGTCTCCTTCTGTCAGGTCTCTATAAGGGAGCCTGCTATGGGATAGGAGGAGCATGTGTTATCTTATTGATTGACAGTTAAGGGCAGGAGAGAGATTATGCTACTGAAGAACATGGGAGCTGGCAAAACAGAAAGCATCCTTTTTACTACTGAAGTCTCATGTTTTATTGGCTTTGAAACCACAGTCACATGGGCAATATTTGTTTTTTTTAAGGCATATCGGTTATGCAGAAAATATTAATTACACTGATAACAATCGATAATTTCCCCATTAATTAGCTTCATGGATCCAGGTTCTATATCTATATCTGAATGCATAAACATTGAAATATAAACAATTTTTACAGCAAACATTTGACCTCTTATAATTTGCCTCTGAAACCAATCATTTGATTGACTTGGCAACTGTGGGTGGTCTGAGGTGGGAGTGAGAAGAGGGATCTTGGACATTGTAGCACCTTTATATAGGGCAGATGCATTTACATGGTTTATTTCTTTCTTTCCCTTCCAGTTCAGGTGCCAATGGAGGAGAAAGCTCCTAGCTAATAGGAAAGCTGAGGGACTGCTGGACAGTAATGGCAACTGAGGCAGAGAGCTCTTACTGTGAGAGTTCTTCCCATAGGAGGTGAGGCCACCAGAGAGACAGGGCCTCTAAGTGTTTAGTACGTAGGCACTGGGATGGAGGAGGCAGTGGCGGCACCTGTGGAATCTGGGTGTGGCCTTCTTCACCCTCAGGTGTGAAGAACTGCTAGTTGTTAGTGTCCATGGGCTAACACCTCCAGAAGAGTTTTCCAAACTCTTGGAGAAATAGCAGACCCTTCCCTGTAGTGGGAGGAATTGGGGTTAGAGAGATAGGCAAATGGGCAGCCATGATAAAATAAATTCTGGCTATGGAGACAGAAGGGGTAAGGGTAGTGCACTAAATAGGAAATGCCCTATTAGTAAAAACCTTGGTCACTCACAACCTGGGGGCTTCAGCACGATTGGTAATTCTCACTTTATGTCCTTTCAATAGTGCCGAGTCTGCATTTCAGGGAGGAGCCCTTGGTGGCTAGTGTACCCATCAAAGAAGAAATTAGCTGAGTGAGCCTTATCGCTTATCTGAGGAAAGAGACCAAGACAAGTAGAGCAGATACTCTTCAGCCTCCAGGATGTAGGATGAGGAAGAGACTTGGAAGAAAAGGAAAGAGGAGAGAATTAGGTGCACAGAGATGTGAGTAAAGCCTGCAATGCAGTTGAAAAGGAGAGATGGAAAGGGTTTGTGTGCAGCAAGACAAGGGCAAAGAATTTTTAGGTATGTGCTGCTAGTTTTATACCAACTTGGCACAAGCTAGAGTAATCTGAGAGGAGAGAACCTCAATTACTTCCATAAGATCAGGGTGCAGGCTAGCCTGAAGGACATTTTCTTAATTAGTGATTGTGTGGGAGGACCCAGCCCATTGTGGGTGGGGCCTCCCCTGGGCTGGTGGTCCTGTGTTCTGTAAGAAAGCAGCCTGAGCCAGCCATGAGGCAAGTCAGTAAGCACCGCCCCCCGCCCCTGCCCCCAGCCAGTGAATCAACTCTGGCCTCCAGGTTCCTGCCCCGCTTGAGTTCCTGCCCTTACTTCCTTCAGTGATGGACTGTGATGTGGAAGTGTAAGCCACATAAACTGTTTTCTCCCCGGACTGCTTTTGATCATGGTGTTTCATCATAGTAATAGCAATCCTAGTTAAGACAAGGTATACATAGTATTTTACTTTTTTTATTTTTAACCCAAATCTCAGTACACCATGTTCAGGCACAGAGTGTGAAGAATCGAATTTCCTGCCACAGTTTATGATATGCCTGAATATAAACTTTCCTGGAAGTCTTTGGCCTCAGAACTGACTTTTTGGCTGTTGTATGTGAGCCAAGAATTTAACTGCTGCATTTATAGCCTGGTGTGCCTTTTCTTCAGTGTGTGCGCGCGCGCGCGCGCGCGCGCGCATGTGTGTGTGTGTGTGTGTGTGTGTGTGTGTGTGTGTGTGTGTGTGTGTGTGTATACATGAGCAATAACAAGCCTGTTGATGCCGTATCATGGTGACTGAGCCATAGTTTGAAGTTGGGAACCGTATTTAGCTTAGTCTTTCATATTGGCTGACAGTCCATTTTTGGGAAATAGTTCATAGAGACGAAAAAAAAATGTTAACCAACATGAAAATACTTATACTACAAGAAAATTGTTTATAGACCAGTGTGTGAACAGGATGTCTGATTGAAAAAAGGAAAAAATATAGATGGGTGGGGATGGAAAAGCAGATCTGGGTAGCTGGCCAAGCAACATCTGGCTGTATCACAAGTGGAAAGCAGTTGCCTTGAGTGCTGTGTTGTTTTTGTTCTGCACTTGTCTGGATGGTTTTCTCCATCAGCCTCTCAGCATGGCTGCTGTTAACAAAGCCAGTGGAGCTGCTCCCCTGCCCGTTTCACCCCCTGGCCAGCTTCACCCTCTTGTTGGGTGCTGTTGCTGGGAGCCTAGGGAAGTTTGCTGTTAGCCATACCTTCCCTGGATGCTCTTGGCATGGATCTTTGAAAATCGCTGGTTTACTTAATTTGCTCTGCCCCACTCCGTTGTTATGTGGAAAGAAGCCAGTGAAAATGTACATCTGGCAGAGAAAGTTCCTGGTTTCAGGAGGGAAGTTTGCTGTGTGTATGGTTGTCCTTTTCTTTCTAATATGAACTGGGCTGTAAAGTCTTGCTGGATGGTTAGTTATTCGGGGGTTAGGAGGCCTCAGTGAGTGGAGTTATTAGGGTTCCAGCCTGGGTCAGATAAACAGGGTCAGCCGTTCTGTGGCTTCTTGATGCTCTTCCTTCCTGACTTGGTTTTGTGAAAGGACCCTGGGTGTGGATTGGGTGAGAACACTTGTTCTCTATCAACCAGAGTTAGCTGACTTGGCCATGAGAAGTTTCAGTATCCTAAATCCCACATGCTCCCATCCTCAATTTTACCTTAATAACTTATTTTCCTTGAAACTAAGGCAGTATTGTGTTATGTGTGTCTATTTCCCTGTTGAAATTGTTTTATATTGAATATGGATAGATCCTTACAGAGATGCATAGATTTCTTTTGTGATCCCATCACTCATGAGGCTGAGTAGCAGGAAGCTTCCTGTGAGTTTGAGGTCAACTTGGCATAAATAGGGGGGACCTTGTCTCAAACTAACTAAAACCACTCCTCCTCTACAGGCAATAACAGTGACCCCCCCAAAAAAAAGTCAAAGCAACTAAAAGAAAAACCAGTGGGTTAGAAAAGTAGCTCTTTTGGGAAAGTGCTTGCATGAAGCCTTGGCTTGATCCCTAACACTGCAGAAACTGGAAATGTTGGTGCTCCGAGGGAAGAGGCAGAAGGATCAGCTTGGTTACACAGGAAGTGAGAAGCCAGCCTGGAACACATGAGACCCTGGCTCAAAAGCAAAAGAGAAATCCCCAAGCCAATGGTAACAACAAAATGAACTCTGTAGTACAACAAAAGTTGTACTAAGTTAAAGTAACGAAAGGATGCTAAGCTAAAGTACATCTTTAAACTTTTTTTTGAAGAAAAGTTTATTTTATGTGTGAGTGTTTTGTGTTCATATATGTATGTGCACCATGTGAGTGCCTGGTGCCTAGGGAGGCCAGAAAGGGCATGGGATCGCCTAGAACTGGAGTTATGGATGGTTGTCAGCTACCATGTTGGTGCTGGCAACTGCAAGAGTAACCAGTGCTCTCAACTGCTGAGCCATCTCTTCAGCATCTCCAGTACCCAGTAATTTACGAAAAGCAATCGTTGACTTGTGCAAACATGGCTGACTGGTTTTAACATTCTTGTTGAAGGACCCATAGGTCATGGAAGTCTGCTAATGACACTTCTTCATTCTGTCCTCTGCCTTTGTCCCTAGAATGTTTTTATTTTATGTGATTTCATGTTAGAGAAATCTCTACCTCCAAAGGTCATTGGGGTACATATATTGAACCTGTGTGTGTGTGTGTGTGTGTGTGTGTGTGTGTGTGTGTGTTGCTACCTGTGTGTGAGAGCCCAACCAGAGAGGGCATTGGATCCCCTGGAACTGGAGTTAAGGTGGTTGTGAGCAGCCTGATGCAGGTGCAGGGAATTGAATTTGGGGGCCCCCGGAAGAGCAGTAAGTGCTCTTGACCACCCATCTATCTCTCCAGTCCCCAAATGGTTACTTTTTTCTTTTTCACTGTACACAAAGAAGATTTGTGTAATTTGACCGAGAATTTCTTTTTTTTTTTAATGAGTGTTTGAAAGATATAAAATCATTGTGGGGAATTGATTTTTGCCAAAAACGGTGAGTTATTCTTTAACTTTGATTCCAAGCAGAAAGTTTTCTGTAGTGGCTCCGTGCATGTACTTTGGCTATTAGTAGAGAAGACCGGTCATGAGACTGGCAGGAAAGGGACTGCTCTGCTTGTGGACTCCTGGCTCTGAAAGTACAGACTCCAGTGCAGGCTTTGTTCAGTTGACATGTACTTGTTTATCTGCATTTTTGTGGTAGTAATGTGTTGGGAGCGAGTAGAGTTCATAGGCAACGAGCTGGAATTGCTGACAGCAGTGGAACACAGTAGCCACCCCACAAAATCAATTCTTGTTTTGGTTCAGTTTTATAAACAGATGGTAAAAGAAACAACACCTGGCCGTTCTGCAGGGAAACAGCCTGTTTGTCTACTCGCCTGCTCACTGCTGTGACTGGGCTTTACAGATCCTGGCGTGGGAATTTGAAGGTTGGATCTCTGAGAAAAAAATTAACTAAAAGGAAGCAGGAGAGCCACTCAGGATGTTTTGAGCACATTTATTCCCATTCATTCCTTTGAAGTGACACCCACAGCAGGTGTGGTGGTGTGTGCCTTTAATCCCAGCCCTCTGGAGGCAGTGACAGGTGGACCAGCCTGGTCTACAGATCAAGTTCCAGGACAGCCAGGGCTACACAGAATAATCCTGTCTCAAGCCCCCACCTCTCCCCCCCCCCAAAAGGTAACAGATACATCTTATCTTAGTTTTATTGTGTTTCAATTTTCTGTAGGTCATATGATAAGCCAGGAATGTAAAAAACAGCTAAGATTATCCTGTTACCTCCTAAATGAGGTAACAAGACACACATCCACATGTATATATTCATATGTATGCTTGTCTCCAGAATATACATAAGGATGTTACTTGATATCTGTGGAGAACTGATACCAAGACACCCCCTTGCACCTTAGAAGATAACAATATTTGTGAAAATCCATGACTTATAAATACAGTCATAGTTGTAGTTAGACCATATACATCTTTCCATGTACTTAAGTCATCTCCAGAGTACTTATACTGAATGTGAGTGTTGTATGAATGCTATATTATTTAGGGAGTAATGACAAGGGAAATGACTATGTGCTTTGTACAGGTGCCAACTACATTTGCTTCATTACATAGTTCCACGTAGAACACTCACAGTAAACATGCTCAGTGAGTGCTGCAGAGTGGCAAGCCCTGTGAAATGGTGAGAGGTTACATAATGCTTTATTCATAGGGACTCAGAGCAGTGGTTGGTGCAAAGCAAAGTGTAGCTGCTTGCCCTTTGGAATACTCAGCTTCTCATCGCATTGTAGAATTAACTTTAGCTTCTGCTACTGGAAGATCTTGATAGAGGAGTGGTCTTATTCCTCCAAACTCTGTACTGACAGGATTTTGTTCTTGGTGGTACACATCCTTAATCCCAGCACTGTGAGACTGAGGCAGGCAGATCTCTTAAGACTTTGAAGATGAGCCGGGCGGTGGTGGCGCACGCCTTTAATCCCAGCACTTGGGAGGCAGAGGCAGGCAGATCTTTGTGAGTTCGAGGCCAGCCTGGTCTACAAAGTGAGTCCAGGACAGCCAAGGATACACAGAGAAACCCTGTCTCGAAAAAAACCAAAAAAAAAAAAAAAAAAGACTTTGAAGATGGCCTGGTCTACATAGCTACTTCCAGACCAGCTAGGGTTACATGATCCCATCTCAAAAACAAACAAAAGATTGGACAAGTAAATTCACCTGGATGATCTAAGACTTAGCATCAATGTGCATTACTGAAAATGGGGCAAGTGTCCCTGTTGTTCTAAAGAAGGAGTCCATCCTGCGCAGTGGAGGGATTTGGCATCTTTGTAAACATAAAGGGGCTGTGTGATGAGTGTGCCTTGCTATTTATCAACAACATGAAGGGCTAGGGAAGGTCTTTGTTTTCTGTAACTTAAGTAGGTTGGGATTAGTGAATGGTATTTTAAAATAGAACTGAGAGTTAAGGAAGAACTTTTATTCTCTGGAAACTTGGGAAGCTATGTTTCCTGTGCAGCCTGGTTAAAGAAAGGCTGCCAACTGGCAAAGCCCTGGTGAAAATATAAATTCTGGAAGATCAGTATGCAGTCCATCCTTTTGAGCATATTGGGCTTTGCAGCTGAAGTGCTGTTGAGATTCCAGAGAAAGGTGCCTTGTAAATGAATGAGTGAAGTGGTTAGAATTCGTGTTGGTATTGTCATAAGGATGATCAAGCAATGGGCTTTGGTGCATGCCCATTCTCCAGCGCCTGGGCTCCATGTCCTTATATACCTTGGCTTGTATTTTAGGAGGATAGCTGAGTATTCGGGGCTTCTCATATAATACAGTTCCTGGACTTCTCACATTCAGGACTATTAGTTAATAACCATAGCCACCCAAACTCTGAATCAAAGAAAGTACCATCATGACAAAGGACTTGCCTTTGGAAAGGTTTTCCTGGCTCTGATACAGGTCACTTAGGATCTAGGACAGGTGTGTGTGTGTGTGTGTGTGTAAAATTCCATGTAGTCCAGGCTGGCCTAGACATTGCCATGGATCTAAGAGGACCTTGGATTACTGATTCTCTTGTCTGTACCTCTCCTGTAATTGGTTACAGGCATATGTCACCAATCTATGGTAGGACAGGAATTTTTTAATATGTGCATCATTTAAAACCATTTTATTTGGACTCCATCCCGTGTAACCCGGGTTAACTTTGAATTTGCTATGTAGACTGAGTTGCTCTTAAACTCCAGTCCTCCTGCCACTCTACCTTTCAAACGCTGGGATTACACATGTGAGCCGTGGCACCGCCTCCCAGTTGGTTCTAATCCATATGAGAAAGCTAGGGAGTCAGTATGTCTCTCCTGGCAAATGTCTAGTACACTTCTGCGATTCTAACATGAGTCTCTTTGGTAGCACAAGCCTACAATCAGTCTGGTCCACACAGATCCATTGTGTATTTTTGGTTGTTAGTATATGGAGTTCTTTTTTTGTGGTGGGGGGTAGTTTGTTACTGTTGGCTTTCGTGATTACTGGTTTCTGGAGACTTGAGTTGTGCAGTGTTGCCTAAGACCCATTTTCTGCTGTACCTTAACATCATCTGCGCTTTCACTCTTGTGGTCTCCATCCTGGAGGAAGTCAGCCTGTCTTTTTGCACAGTGGGGAGACAGAATGTTAACCTCTTTAGCAATACTGGGTTTCTATTCTCAGAGCTCATCCAGTGTTAAGAAAGCAGAACAGCGAAGGAGACACTACTGACATCAGAGCAGGACAGCTTGGGTGGGGGAATCCCAGAAGAGAACATGTTGTTGTAGGCAACACCCAGAGAAAATGGACAAACCATGATAAGACTTGGAGGGGATTTCGAGGCCACCAAAGAAGTAGTACTTAGTTGTCTTTTGAAACTCCTTCATATGCATCCCTACTCTGTAGCATACAACAGAATCCTAACCATGTCCTAAAATGGTGATCAAACCTCAGAGGTCTATAAGGGTAAAGTGAGTCCTTTAAACTAGCAAAATGTGCTTGGATTTGAGGCAGAAGGGGTTAGTGGGCTCTTGGCAAGCCAGAGCCACTTAGTTTTGTCCATGCTGGCTGGGAGGCCAGCGAGGCTTCCAGGTTTGCCTGTTCCGATGCAAATCTGGATTTTTATATGAAATCTTCCACATTTCTCAGGACATTTGACAGTTTTAAATGCTTTACGGGCAATTAAAACCAACTTATATTGGTGTGTAATTAATCCATGTAGAGGTCTGCAGTTAGGAAATGGAGCTTAGAGCTACCTGCATTGCTTTAAGGATTGTCCTTTTCTGAGACCTTTGTTGTCACTATATTGTTGACATATAGATGTATTTGGTTTTGCCAAATGACTCGGTAGTCAGCTTTTCTCTGCATTGAAGAATGATTCTTTTTTTCATTCATTTCATCCATATTGAGGACTGAACCCAGGTCCTTGTGCTCGCTAGGCCAGAGTGCTTGTCTTGAAAGATAACTCAGGAAATACATTTGTGAGTTTTTAAAGAGACATGTCTTGGAGGTTTGTGTCTCTATGAACTGCTCTTGTGAGTGAGATTAGCTGAGGAGAGGAGAAGCAAGGTCCCACCCAGTTCTTAGATTTGTCTTGATTTTGATGTTGAGCAGAGGCTTCATGTTGAGCTTGTCCTAATGCCTGAGAATCAGAATCCCCCAGGCTGTCGTATGCTAAGTCAGAGTTTAGGAGTATGTCCCCAGCATTAGCCAGAAAGATATCCTGCTTCACTCTAGC
Source organism: Lophiomys imhausi (assembly GCA_907164525.1). NCBI lineage: Eukaryota > Metazoa > Chordata > Mammalia > Rodentia > Muridae > Lophiomys > Lophiomys imhausi. Next base: position 3,007,899 of record CAJQZJ010032097.1, read on the forward strand.
TTTTTTCTTCAAACTTTGAGACCTTACTTGCACCTTGTTCTCATAGAAGGAAGCCTATGAGTTGTCTGTCTTGGGAATACATATGCTGTAGTATCTCTCAGGCAGGGTTCTGCATGCCTCTAGGATTTAGACACTGACAAGGCACCATATGTACTTTAGATGTGACCCAAAGGTTCTACTTGATTTTAGTTTTATAAATTACAGTCAATTGGATGGAAACTAGTAACAGAGTGTGATATAGCAAGTGTGGGAGGAAAGGCAGTTTTCATAGTTTCGCTTCCCAATGTACAAGTAGGCACAAGCAGATTTTAAACCATCAAAGGCAAGAAAGTACACCCCTCTTGTGCAGTGTCTCACTAGGCTGTGGAGTTTTTCTGGTAGAGATAGGTGGTTGCATTATCTGTGTGTAGGGGAAGGTGGCAGCAGTGAGGGTTTTATTTGGAGTAATTGCTTATCTGACTCTCTTCCTACTCAGACACAGGAATGGCTTTTCGTCCGTCCTCAGAGTGCTCAGTGGAAGTTGCTCATGGGAAATTTTAATAGCGCCCAGAGCTGCTGTTAATTAGATCCATCCCGACATGCCAGACACAGTGCTTTGCCATACATAGAGTGAAACTTTTCATCAGTGGCCCTGGGATTAGGATACGGCAGGGAGAAAGCAAGGGTGGAAATGATTAATGGCCTTGAAATACCATCACATTTGAAGCATGATTTGTCAGAAAATGGGTCAGAGGGATTTTGTTGTATTTTTGTCTTCTACATGTTATAGAAAATCAGACAAAATTATTCCCTTTTCCCCCCTATTGAGACAGATTTGTAGTATGTTGATCAGGCTGGCCTTGAACTCAGGTGGATCTGCTTGGATTCCTGGGATTAAAGGGATGCACCACCGCCAGGCGTGGTAGCACATGCCTTTAATCCCGGCACTCTGGAGGCAGAGGCAGGTGGATCTCTGTGAGTTCAAGGCCAGCCTCTTCTGCAAAATGAGTCTAGAACAGCCAAAGGATACACAGAGAAACCCTGTCTTGAAAAACAAACAAACAAAAAAAAAAGGGTATTTATCACCACATTCCTCCTTACTGCTGATTGTTTGGTAATCTGTATTAAACTAAAACCAAATTCCTCCTATCCCCTTTAAATTATTTTCTTATTTTAAACACCCTCTTCCTCCCATGGAGCAGGAGAGAATTTTTGTGGAAAACATCACTAGAGAAAGGAATAGTAGAAAGCCTGCGAAAAATCAGAAAATACAGTGCTGGTGAATAGGAAGTAATACTGTATAAAGAAAGATAATGACAATTGAATAGAACTGATAGAATTAGGGAAATGTTCCAATTGTAAGTATTTTAAAGTGATCTATGAACAAAGGAGAATTTAGAACTTTTATTTGGCTGGTTATTGCAGTTTATTAAACACTTATTCATGCATGTGCATCCTAAGTGACCCAGCCTTACTCATGAATAGTGTAGCCATCTGGATATGCTGATTCATTGCCCACTCCTAGGGGACGGAGGTCACAGAATAGACTGAAAGGTTGAAAACATGCTAGTGGTCCCTTGGTTCCAGCTGTGTGTGAAGGTTTGATCTTGAGCTTTGAAAAGTGACACTCAGTTTTATAGCCGGGCGGTGGTGGCGCACGCCTTTAATCCCAGCACTTGGGAGGCAGAGGCAGGCGGATCTTTGCGAGTTCGAGGCAGTTTTATGCTTGTATTCTTGCCAGCTCCAAACAAATGATCCTGCCTTGATTTTGTGAGCATGTAAGTTAGGGTGAATGTGTCTTCAATCATTCAGGTTGGGTACCACTGAGTATAACTGAGGCAGGGTTAATACTGTGCCAGGACAGTAGGCTCTAAGAGTAATGCTATATGTTCTGTCAAATGGTTTGGAACACTGTAATGTGTAACTAAAGATAGTTCTTCATCTATAGTGTCCCAGGGAAGCCCAAAGGTTGCACACCTCTGGGGTATATAGTATAAAATGAATCTAGATTGCAACTTGATATACCAAGGTAAACTGTTGCTGAGGACTGGGCAGCATGCTGTCTACATAGACCCTCTGGAGGAAAACAATCTCATCTTTAGATAAATTTTATTTATCTAGTTGAAAAATGTGTGTGGTCATTTTTCTTAAGCCAACCACACTCAAGTCTTTAAAATAATTTCTTTTATATAACTGGAGATGAAAGTGTAACAGTTTCCTGTGCGGCTTTATTTTAGAATACTTCTAGGAGGCAATGATGGAGAAGAGGATGGTGGTTTTCATCTAGGCTAGTGTCCCAAACATCTTCAGGTCACAGGACCTTTAATATCTAAATAATTTTTCTTTGCAGTTCCTGCTAGGCAAAAAGAACAACCTAACTGTTTCACTTGCTCTAAATACTTATGTCCAAACAGTAAGTATTTAAGGAAGCTTGCTTGTTTGGTTTTGGCATGTCCTAATAACTCAGTGGCCATTTGAAAAAAAATGCATATAAATTATGAGAAAAAACATTCATTCTTTAAACAGTGGTTCTCAACCTGTGGGTCTTGAACCATTTAGTGGCAGGGTCCGATGATCCCTTCACAGTGTTTGCATATCAGATATCCTGGTATCAGATATTTTTACATTATGATTCATAACATTAGCAAAATTACAGCTATGAAGTAGCAACAAAAATAATTTTATGGTTGGGGTCACCATGACATGGGGAATTATATTAAAAGGTCATAGCATTGGGAAGGTTAAGAACCACTGCTTTAAAAGAACTGACTGCCTATGAGAGGCATGCCTGCTGGGCACTGCACAACTTCAGTCTCAGTTCATCGTCTACTGATGCCCGAGTCGGCTCCTCTAAGGTTCTGACTTTCTCCTTTCTTCTTGCCTTCTATTTCCAGCAGTTGCTGAACTCATCCAAGGCAAGACACTGGCCTTGATTACACCCACCACCACCCACGCCAGCACACCTGGTAGTGCCGCTTTCCAGCACTTCTATCATGGGCTAATAGTTTTCACAGAGTCAGATTTTCCTTAACGATTTCTTCCTTCAAAACCTTAAAAGTCATCGCAGAGTTTGACATCACTGTAGTGCAGTAGGGTCTTTAGCACTCAGTTTTGGAATCATGATGCCGACATTTCTGTTACGTCAGGGAAGTTCTTCAGGGCACTCCGTTAAAGATCAAGGCTCAGTTCTCCCCCCCACCCCTTTCCTTTAATTTGGTTGTGCTGAATTCTGTATTCCAGTACTCAATAGATGAGGCTTAGTAAATAATATGTCAACTCCATGAAACACTGTTCATGTAATCGCTCGTTTAGTTTTTTTTTAATATTTTTATTTATCTGTTATGTATACAATGTTCTGTCTGCATGTATGCCTACAGGCCAGAAGAGGCACCAGATCTTATTATGGATGGTTGTGAGCCACCATGTGGTTGCTGGGAACTGAACTCAGGACCTCTGGAAGAACAGCCAGTGTTCTTAACCTCTGAGCCATCTCTCCAGTCCATTCGTTTAGTTTTTAATTGTCTAGGAATTCCTTTGCAGTAACTGGCATCCTTATTATGCAGATGAGCAAACCAAACTTTAAAAGGTTTAAAAGCATGTGGCTGGTAGTTGTTCTAGGATTTTATTACAAATATGATGCGTGTGTGGGTTCGTACATTTGTGTTGTGTGTATTTGTATGTGTGTGCAGTTTGACTTAATGGCCTACCTAGAATCTTTATTTTCTGCTGTAGCCTCTCCTGTACTCACTATGCCCAGAAGCTCGTACAGTGCCATGAGAAGTACTTTTCACTGTTTTGCAGTGATCCTGACAGGTGTTTCATTTTGTTTTGTGTGTGTGTGTGTTTGTGTTTTTTAATCATTTGTAGATGACAGTATTGAAGCTCAGAAATCTATTGCCTTCCACAATGAATCACACGTAATTGGAATTTGAGTTATGGTATAAAGGATTCCAACTACCAAACCAAAGTAATTGTACCTTATTGCTATTATTATAACCAGAAGACAGTCTAAAATCTTAGGGCCCTTTAGTCATTAAATCAAGATGAAGATATGATAACATGCTTTGGGTGGATAAACTTCAGTACATCCTATTTACTTAGAAACCATGCATGGTATGTGTGGCACCTCACAATCAAATAATGCCCCTATTGCCCAATCATGAGAAATAACAGAGGATATATTGTGCCCACCATGTATAAATATATGCATAGAGGACAGAGAGAGGATGAAAGGGCTGCTTGTCAGTGGCTGGCTGGCTCAGGAAGGACATAGTGACAGCACAGGCCAGCAGACCCTGAGAGCAGGACAGGGCAAGAGCGTCAGTTTGTAAAGGCTTGTTTGAAGGGGAGACGTAGTTTGTTAGGTCAGCTATGAAAGTCTCCTGATTTTGTTGTTGGTTGTTAGCCTAATGTCAAACTCTGGTCCATTTTCACCTGGACTTGAATTTTTCCTTTGAAGAGGACAAACCTAGGTCAGGAGGACACTTGAATAACTCTTGGGATTCATCATGCAGTTGCTGGATGTTGAGGGGTCATTGGAATTAGGATAGATTTGTGTGTATGAGTTGGGTATGGTTTGTCTTTTGAGTGAGAAGTCAGGTTGTTACAGAATGTAAAGATTTCATGGCCACTGTAGTATCTTGGCATGTCTCCAAAGACTTACAACTCTCTTGGAAAAGCATAACACTGCTTTGTAAGAAACTGGATTATGTTTGCCTCTAGAACACATTGAGTGGGCGGGCTGATTTCAGCTACTGGAGTTGCCCCCACCCTACCCCCATGTTGTGGTTTACCCAGCTGAAAATACAGGGAATCAATATAGTGAGGTGAGGACTAACCCCCCACCCCCCGCACACACTGCCTCATTCATGTTCCACGTGAATCTTTTTTTCTTCTTGCATATAGCCAAGTTGAAGTTGAGTGGTACCTGTCCTGGACCTACTGTTTTGAGATCCCTTTGCGATCTCTTTTATCAGTCTCTCTGAGCACTGCCATTACTGCTCAGCGTTTGTTTTTTTTTTTTGTTTCTGTTTTGTTTTGTTTTTGTTTTTGAATCATGGTTATTATATTACCTCATTTACCTTAGACAAATTGGTAGGTTTTCTAGCAGCTGCCTTCAAATCCTCCTAAGAGGGGCCTGGCAAAGTTGTCCAAAACCACTTTATGTTGGTCAGTGTTGGGGTCCCAGGCTTGTCAGGCAGGAGAGAAACTCCTTTCTATCCAGGCTGAACTGTCCTGAAGTGATCTCCCCACTGGCAGGCCTAGAACTCACTGGGAGGACCAATTGGGCCTTGAGCACACAGAGATCCTCCTGCCTCTGTCTCTGGAATGTGGACACATTCTTCTGTTTTTATGGCATTTTATGGAGCTAAGCACTTTGATGAGGTGCCCACCTGAGAAAACCACTCAAACACAGTGTTAGTCAACTGAAAGTCTTTATTGCAGCCAGCTGGGACTACACTCAGGTATTCAGCACCCAAGTGCAGCACAGAGCTGTTAATAAGGGGTTTTTAAAGGCAAAACCTACATCCTCATATCTCCATTCTGCAGCTGCAGGGGGAGGTTTGCACACACCGGTAGTTTAACAAACCAAGATAAGTAAGTTAGTTCAGGCATCTTGATCTCGGCTCCCTAGAATAGAGTTGGGTAATTTCCATTGGGCTTCCCAACAAAGAGATCAAATTCCAGTCAAACAGAAATGGCCTCAGTAAGAATGCAAGGTGGTGGACCTTCTGGACTGGCTTGTCCTGTCAGAGCACTTAAAAAAATAAAAACAAAAGCCCAAAAACCATAAAAGCATTCCATAGACATCATGTGGGTATATTGATCACAAAAACAACAGCAGTAGTAACCCTACTCTTCATACATGTGTGCACAGATACAAAGGTTCAGTTTATGGTCTTTGCCACACACGTGAGTACCAAAGGCCACAGTGCGCGGTTTCTAGCTTGTCTTGCTGACATAGTCTTAGAGATGTGGTGGGTTCTTGAGATAATCTGTCAAGAGTGGTAGACACATGCTGCAGTGCACGGTTAGTTCTGCATTAACTAGTATCTTGTTATCTTAACAGCGTGTTTTCTTCATGAGCTGATAGCTTTATTTTTTTTTTAATAATTTATTTTTTATTTCTTCAAGTTACATCTCAATCACAATCCCCTCCCTACTCCCCCCCCCCGCCCCCCCCTTCCACCATCCTCCCCCTCACCCCCACCCACCCCTTCCCTTCCTTTTTTTTTTTTTTTTTTTAGTTTAAGGTATTTATTTTTCCCCCCAACAGCTCTCCCTTTCAGTCCAAATAATGGTTCTTTTTCTTATAACTATAAATACAATACAAAACAACAGAAATAAATAGGCCACGATTATAAGAGTTATGTGGCTTAGCATACATTCCCAATGTCCAGTCCATATGTATTTGGCACCTGACTTTAACATTCTACTATCTAACCATCTCCATGAGTTTAAAGTTCTATATCTAACTCAGCTTTCATACTAACTTGCCTCATAATTTTAAAAATATCTTCTTAGATCCAGAACACCCTCTTGATTCCTAAACAACTCAAAATTTAACTATGAGACTCTAGCTATCTATTCTTTAACCACCTCAGAGACCTGAGAGGGATGAATATATCTGATTATATAGGAAGTGCAGTGATAGCTTTATTTTTATACACTTTAGTAATTTAATCTTAGGACATCAAGTCCCCCAAGGCCCTCTATTTCCTACTGTAATTAAATGAAGTTTTGGCTTTTATCAATTTCAGCTTATAAAATGGTCACCGTGGCTCTGAGGGCTGTCAGGGAGGACTGGATGGGAAAATCATGGGACCTGAAATTGTGGGATGAAGGAAGCCCCCCCCCCCATTGGGAACCTAGAATGGCACCAGTGATAATAACAAACCACAGTGAATCGCATGGTTTTTGTTTTTAGAGCAATTTAGTGTTATTATCTACAAATTAAAGGGCTAAATTCAAAGTCTCATCAGAGCTCCATTGTTTCTGGAAACTTTAGAAAGGAATCCTTGCTTTGCCGTTGTCAGTTTTGGGGAGCTGACTGCAGTCTTTGTCTTTGGTCCCATTTTTTTTTCATATTTCTTCAGAGCAAATCTTACTTGTGACATCACTCTGACTTCTCCTACCCCTTAAGTCAGCGGTTCTCAACCTGTGGGATGAGAAAAACTGCATTTTTAGTTTTTAGTTTTTGTTTTTAAGACAGTGTCTTACTGTATTGTCCTGGGTGCCCCGGAACTGGCAATATAGACTCACAGTAATCTGTCTACCAGTGTTTCTGAGTGCTGGGATTAAAGGCATGTGCCAATTTTTTTTTTGAACTGCATACAGGGAGACTCTTAACAATCAAACAATAACATATCCCTGACTCTTGAACCATTGATAACTCCAGCTACGTTCCCCCCACCTCCTTGTGCCAATGGTAGCTATATTGGCTGGTTTTATGTCGACGTGACACTAGCTAGAGTCATCAGAGAGGAAAGAGCCTCAATTGAGAAAATGTGTCCATAAGAGCCAGCTGTAAGATATTTTCTTAATTAGTGACTTATGGGGGCAGGGCCCAGCCCATTGTGGGTGGTGCAATCCCTGAACTGGTGGTCTTGGGTTTTATAAGAAAGCAGGCTGAGCAAGCTATGAGCCAGTAAGCAGCCCCTCTCCACGGCCAATGAATCAACTCTTGCCTCCAGGTTCCTGCCCTGCTTTGGTTCTGACTTTATTCACTGATGAACAGTGACATGGAAGTGTAAGCTGAATAAACCCCTTCCTCCCCAGCTTACTTTTTGGTCACAGTGCTATTTTTTATGGCCAATATTATTCTTTGTATGTATATACCATATTTTATTATTTAGTCATCTGCTTTCAGATCTTTGGATTGTTTTTATCATTTGTTTATTGTGAATATTAAAGTTATAAATATTAGTGTAGTATTATGTTTTTGCAAATATTAGTTATCTGTTTGAATGGTGTGTGTGTGTGTGTGTGTGTGTGTGTGTGTGTGTGTGCAGCGTGGAATTGTGGGGTCATCTATTAAGTCTGTATATACTTTTTGTGTTGTTGTTGACACAGATATTGCTATATATTCCAGGCTAGCCTCAAATTCATGATTAGCCTGCTTCAGTCTCCTAAGTGCCCGGGGTCACAGGCATGCTCCCCTGTTTTTGGCTGTGGATAACTTTTTGAGAATGACCACATCGGTTTCCACTGGGTATGCCATTTTGCATTCTTAGTAGTAATGCAGGATTAAGTATCCTGGTTTATCCAAACCCTCCCTAGTACCTATAAGAAAAGTTCTACACTTTCATAGATTCTCATGATTGTGTTGGTCTTACTCAATATTCTGTGAGAACCTCCCCATTTTAAGATTCTTCTTAAAAATTAAAAAATTTCGACCATGTGAATCTGCGTATGGGCCATGCGCATGTGAGTTGGATCTCCTGGACCTGCAGTTGGAGGTGATTATGATGTGAATGCTGGGAATTGAACTTGAGCCCACTTGAAGACCAGTATGAGCTCTTAGCTGCTAGCCATCACACCTGCAATCAAGTCCTATTAGATGCGTATCCCCTTGTTCTTAGGATCAGGGTGAGGAATTATTGGGAGGACCAGGACTCTGTCTCCTTTTGACATTCCAGCCTCTAACAGTATTTAATTATTTGTCATGATTGTGCAGATAATGCTTATTTTTAAGACAAAAGCATACTTGTTCTCTCATGTCATAAGCCATGATGACCTTTTTTGATTATAGTCTTAAACTGCTTTTTGCCCCCGTGGTTGTCTTTATAATGAGGCTGAAGAGTATAAGGCAACCCCTGAATATGCAAAACACATGGAGACCAAGGATCCTAGGCTTCCAGAAAGGGAAGCCAAAGTGTTGCGTGGAGAGTGGGGCCAGTATTTTAGGGGAAGGGAACAGGTGACAATACCCTGCTGAAGATTCTCAGGTGAGAAAGGAGATCCTGTGGCTTGGTTGCGGTTGAATCTAGTTTGTTTCATAGTGTGAGCTTTTCAATTATCAAGATATTTTTACAACATAATTGTGTGGCATAGGAAGTTGATATTATGTGAAAAAATAACCCGTTCTGTGGATTTTTGAATCAGGTTCTTGTTTGTTTTCAAATTGGGCGTCATGTAGCCCTGACTGTCTTCAAACTTATTGTGTGGCAGAGGCTGGCCTTGATCTTCCAACTTCTACTTCTTCAATTTGATCTGTATCCGTAAGCATAGTACCTGTGAATGTCTAGCCTCCTGTTGTCTAACGTTAGGCCAGAAGGCTTTTCACACATCCCTTGTGTGGCCTTGTGTGAATGTGCACATGCAGACACAGTTCTGGCACAGCAGTTGGCAGACTGGAGATGCAGAGCTGTGTGAACTCCAGAGCATGCCAAGGCAAGCCAAGATATCATGCTTCTAATGAGCATCAGATATGAGGCCTGAAAGAAATGGATTGATACTTTCCATTAATTCTGGAGCCCGAGAGTGGTGGGAATGAGTATTTCAGCTGGTATTCTGGCCAGAGGGGCGCTGTGTGGTTTTGGCATCTGTTGGATTTTGAATCACTTGAGCTGGTGAACTGAGGAGCAAGGAGATGGAGTGCAGGGCGCTTGCCCTCAGTGGCTGTAATCACAGCAGCACTCTCCTGTTGAGACCAGCTCTCCTCCCACTCAGTGTCACCCGTGATTTCCAGTGCTTGATTCAGTTTTGTCCGTAGAGTTGACATTCTTCATACTAAGATGGAGATCTTATCCTGCATCCAAGCTCATCTCTCCCTCAGCTGGTAACCAGAATTAACATGAACTTAATCAGTCCCTCTGGTCACCTGTAAAGGACAGCAGGGCTAGGACTGGGAGGCCACAAGCTTGTCTACCCAGCTCTGTACTTTTCTGTTTTATTTTGAGACAGGGTCTCACTCTGTAACTCAGGCTGGTCTAGAATTCACCATGTAGCCTAGGCTAACCATTACTCATAGTGATCTCCTGCCTCCTCCCTAAAGCATGGATTATGAGTATAAAGGCTCAAGCTCCACTTGGCTCTGGACTTGTGAATGTGATAAAGGATTCATATGTATCTCATTCAACACTCACAGAAAGCAAGCTTTCTAAGACAAGGGATTGCACCTAAGATTGGGAAGGGAGGTCAGAGGTGTGCCTCATTTCTTACAAAGGACAGTTTTGCAGTCAGATTTTGTTATAGATGGAACCAGATTAGGGAGAGACTTAGTTCTGTCACAGCAGTTGGTAAAAAGTCTGCTTTTTACCCCTGCGGGCTTCACTGGCTACCCAGAATGACATCAATACCTTCAACTGATAAAGTGACAGTGACAATGAAAGATGGCTGGTCATGGTGATTCACTTAGGAGAACCCTTTGGCTGGCTGGCTGGCTGCCTGAGTCATGCACCAGGAAAGAAGCTGAGTATCTTACCAGTATCCTCTGGGAGAATTTACAATTAAAGATGTCAGGCAGTTGTGAATACAGGTCGGGGAATCGGGCAGCTTTTCAGTTGTACAGAAGAGTGAGGCATGCTGTGCTGAGCTGGCAGCCAAACCCCTGCTGCCCTCATCCTCTGTGGTTTTCATGGGGGCCACTGGAGAGCCCATGCCTTACTGCCTGACCTCCCAGTAATAGTGTAGGGAAAATAACAAGATGGATTGAATAAGGGGAGATTGAGCTGCCTGTTGTGTTCTGAGTCCCTCTGTGGGGGCTTCCTTTTCCTGTGTGCCTGTTTCCTCAGCTGTCACTTCTCTCTGCTGTGTGGTAACTTACACATTTTGTGGTTTGGCATCCACACTAACTGTCCTTACCCTACCTCTCTCTTTCCTCCTGGTTTGTTCTGTGTGCACTGCTGTTCTTATCTCCTACTAGATTCTTGCCTTTGCATTTGGCTGAAATGGCAATAGTCTGGATGATGTCTGGCATAGCTCCCATGTGCTTTACTGTTATTTTGAATGCATTATCACCTGGCTTACTTTATTTTTGCATCTCTGTGTTATTGTTCCCCATTACCACCATCACCCTCATGGCCACACTGTGAACATCTCCACTTCACAAGAGAGGAAACTGGGATTTAGTTCAAGTAATTTACCTCAGGTCACTCTATAAAAGAGTGGAGGGGGTCATGCTTACATCTGCAGAGTCTAGTTAGTAATAACCAGTCTGTGGCATTTCATGCCCCTCTTTGCTTCTCTCCCTACACACCAGGCCTTATCCATAGAAAGAAATGGTCCCTTCTCTGAAGCTGTGCTATTTCGAGATGCTCTGACTGCATTAGTATATTTATCCCCTCTCCCCCGTCCATTGAGACTCTCTCACATTTCCTTCTGCACTTTGATTTTTTTTGTTGTTGTTTTAAAAAATAATTTATTTATTTTATGTACATTGGTGTTTCGACTACATGTGTTTGATCAGATTGTTTGGAACAGGAGTTACAGACCGTTGTGAGCTGCCATGTGGGTGCTGGGATTTGAACCTGGGTCCTCTGGAAGAGCAGTCAGTGCTCTTAACCGCTGAGCCATCTCTCCAGCCCCGATTTTTTTAATTAAGTATTGGCTGATTTGCCAACTGTCTGTGTCTTTATTGTCTCTGTCCAACCCAGTCACTCTTTGTTCTTCTGATTTATATTTTCTTTTTTTAAAAACATTTATTTATTTATTTGTTTGTTTGCTTGCTTGTTTATCTATCTATCTGTCTGTCTGTCTGTCTGTCTGTCTGTCTGTTTGTTTATTTATTTATTTGTTATGTATGCAGTATTTGCTCTACATATATGCCCAGGCAGATCTCAATGTAGATGGCTGTGAGCCACCATGTGGTTGTTGGGAATTGAACTCAGGACCTTGGCAAGAACAGCCAGTGCTCTTAACCTCTGAGCCACCTCTCCAGCCCTGATTTATATTTTCTAAGTTCTTAGGAATTTCTGGTAAAAGGTTATTATTTTATCTGAAAGTGTTAGTTACCTAAATCGTACTATGCATTTGGACCTTTGCATGTTAATGATGACTGTGGCTCGGGGTGTTTTTGTAGAAGTAGCAAGATGCTTAATTCAGAGAAGTCACACTTGAGGGGCATCATAGCTTCAGTATCATGGGAAGCAAGCAGTCAGACCATTTTCGGATACTGGCTTGCCACCTGTCTCGCTGATTGAGGAACCCTTGTCCTTGAGCTTCCTTCTCTGTTAAGTGGAAATGACAAATTATCCATTTGTCAGGATTATAAAGCAGACTAAGTTGGAGAGTGCATGGAAGGAGCCCAAGTGCCCGAGATAATCAGAACAACAGTAAATGGTGTATCTTGCCTTGTTTTGACTCTTACCTTTGATTCCGTTTTGAATTACTGGATTTTTAAATTTTGGACTGTTTATTTTACTTGTCTTCCTATTCAAATTGTGTGCATAACCACCATCAGCATAAGGATTAGGATCCAGCTAGGCTAGTTGTACATTCTTACCCTTTCCCCATCTGCTTCCTGAAGTTCACTTTTCATGCCTAAGCTCCAGGTTGCAGCCCATCACATTTTTTTGGATTTGGTAGCAAAGCCTTGTGATTTTGAGGATAGAGAAATGAAGAGTTGTTCAATGGGTCCAAACTTTCATTTTTGAAAGATGAGTCAACAAGGTGACTATAGTCTCATGGAATTGGCTAGGAGGGTAAGTTTACCTTTTCAACCACAACTAAATGAACTTTTTTTGTTTGAGCCATTTCAAACATATATTACGTGAGCCATATATTACGTATTACGTGATGTAATATATGCTCGTGTGTGTGTGTGTGTGTGTGTGTGTGTGTGTGTGTGTGTATGTGTGTATGAGAGAGAGAAAGAGAGAGAGAGAGAACCCCTGTGCATTCACACATGGTGGCATAAGGAGTATTGGGTATCTTCCTCTGTTGTTATTTGCTTATTTCATTGAGGAGGGTCTCTCACTGAATCGGAAGCTTGCCTTTTTGTCTGTGACATGTGACTATTGAGTCCTGGGGTCTGTCTTTCTCTGTCCTCCAATGCTGGGGTTACAGGCATGCACAGTGATGCCTGGCTTCTTATGTGAGTGCTTGGGCATCGAACTCTGGCCCTCAAAGTTGCACAGACTGTGTGGTTATCCTACTTATCTTTCAGGCCTCAACAACTAAATTTTTAAAATTTTTTGTTCTTTTAAACTCATTGATTTAGATAGATAGTAGAATATTATTATAAGTTGCCAAATATGTATGGACTGGACATTGGGAATGTATGTTAGACCTTATAATTTTCATAATTGTTGCCTAATTGTTCTTATTGTTTTGTATTGTATTGTGTAAGAAAATGAGCCTTTTATTGGACTAAAAGGGGGAGCTTTTGAGGAGGTGGAAAGATACACCTTAAATTTAAAAAAAAGCTGATTGGAGGGTGAGGGACAAGAGGGTAGGAGGGAGGGGCTGTGATTGAGATTTAACTTGAGTAAATAAATAAATGTTGAATAAAAAATACCACGAAGAATTGCATCAGAATGGAATTTTGTTCCTTTGCAGGTTCCTAGAAAGCGTGTATCCTTGTTAACCTAGAAGCTCTGGAGTTGTAGAAACCATCTGTCTTGTTCACACCTTTCCTTCTCCCAAAAGGAAACATGACTTGCAAAGCCCATGTCTTTTTCTTTCTTAAGTGGTTCATTTAATAATGGAACATTTCCCATTAGAGAATCCCGTGTCTTACTAGCCATGAGCTTCCTTTGTGAGATGACAAGGACACCACTGTATTAGATAATATGAAGTTTATTTTGGTGCTACTCACCTTCAACACTGTGTCTGTATCTTATTGTAAGTTTCTCAGTTTGAGCCCTGAGGATATGAGGTAAAAGAAAGATATTTTACAGGTTTCCATCTTTACCAAGTACCTAGGACAAGAGTGGGATCAGAAAATCCTGTATTCTCCAGCATGAGTTGATTCAGTCCTGAATGAATTGGGTACCTTTATTCCATTCTGTGTTGCATTTGATATCAATCTGTAATTATAACTTCAAATATATAGGTTATGATAAATGCTTTGTAGCCGTTAGTAATGTCTTTATAAACTATTCAGAAATATAAATATGCCATTGTTCTTAAAACTTTTGCTTTCAAATGGCTTTAAGAAAGAAAGCAGGGCTGGAGAGATGGCTCAGCGGTTAAGAGCACTGGGTGTTCTTCCAAAGGACTCAGTTCAAATCCCAGCACCATATGGCAGTTCACAGCTGTCTGTAATTGCTGGGTGTGGTGGATCACACCTTTAGTGCCAGCACTCGGGAGGCAGAGGCAGGTGGATCTCTGTGAGTTCAAGGCCAACCTGGTCTACAAAGTGAGTCCAGGACAGCCAAGGATACACAGAGAAACCCTATCTTGGAAAAAAGAAAGAGAAAGAAAGAAAGAAAGAGAGAGAGAGAGAGAGAGAAAGAAAGAGAGAGAGAGAGAGAAAGAAAGAAAAGAAAGCACTTATTGCCAGAATGGAGGCCCTAAATATAACTGCTTAGGTAGATTAATTGCTGTGGTTAATAGTAGTGTGAAGTTATTATCAACAAGTCAAGAGTTCAGGTGTATCACAGGTAGCAAAAGAACACCTAACATTCATTTTATTAGAATTGTAGACAGTTTCCAATGAATGCTCATCTGAAGAGTAATAAGTAAAACATCCTATTGATGCTTTATGAGTATTGGGAATGCTTTTTCATGTGGATACTTAATTTATAGTGCAAAACAAAGCTCTAAGTCAGTGAAGATACTGCAGACCAAGAGGATGGCTGAGTCTTTTCATGTATTTATTCCACAACCTCCTTAAAATGTAGTGACTGCTGTACTGTGCTTTGCTCATTAACAGAAAAAAAATGTCACAGACATGGATGTTTTGTTGTCACAGTCCAAGCAGAGTGGCTTCTTGTAGTAGCTTGGCAGTAGTTCTCATGATGAACAGTGTCCAAGCTGGTTAGTGAGAGTAGAAGGAAAGGGCTTTATTCACAGAAAGAACACTCTTCATGATGAATTTATTGTAGGAAGGAACTCACACAGTATAGAACACAGGTAATTAACACTCACTGGGCCTTTCAACTCAAATGCAAATATATTCAGTTTATATACAGGACATGCGTGCAGAAACTTCATGATTGAGTTTGTTCAGGTGCCTGAGGTATCCTGGCACCAGTCAGAGCCCAGTAATTTCTGGGTGGGCTGATGGATAAGAGGAGGAAAACAGAGCTCCTTGTCTCAGGCATCACTACATCTGGGTGAGATGGAGCTATCACTGTTGGGAAGCCTACAAATTGGTGTCCACATCCAGCTAAATGAAAGAGTGGTTCAATTACACATCAAAGGGATGGGAGGAAATATACTATTTTTGTGAGTTACCTGCACAAATATTTAGGTGGGACCCTAGAGTCTTGTCCTATATAGATGAGCAGGATGGGTTCATGCTGAAGAAATTTTAGAGTAGTTATTACCAGTTTCTACAAAGTGTCTCATTCTAAATTAAATGGCTTCCTCCTGATCCCTGTGGGATTACTTAGTTGTATTCTGTGCCTGCGTATCTCAGAGGCCTGACTGAGGGAGGCTGGTATTTCAGAAGCTTTGTGAATGGTTAGCAAGTGCAGCTTTAATTTTTAAAATTACTTCTTATATTTTTTGAGATTATAATTGCATCACTTCCCTGTGGTTTTAGCATTGGTTTGGAGATGGTACTCCTGACAAGAACTAGTCTTGAATTGAAAGTAGTTGTGATACTTTTTTCCTTGGGGCTAGGCAAACCTATTCTCTCTCCAATCCTCTGACTATCTGTCTGCTTTGACTGTTCTTTTGATTTCCTCATAAGTCCTCAGTTCTAGACTGGGATGCTAGAAATCTGATTCCCTATCACTTCCTCCACACAGATGTTGCCTTGTGCTTTTCCCCTTCCATGGAGTAGCATCCACCTCAAGTGAAAGCTAGAGCACTGCCTCTTGATATCCTTCCGGTCCTTAAGTCTTAAACATCGTTTCTCTCATAACCCCATTCTCTGTTTGTTTTTGTACGTGTGCGTGCACGTGTGTGTGTGTGTGTGTGTGTGTGGTGTGCATACGTGTGTTCATTTTCAGTTGGGTGTGAGTGCACATCATGCGGTGCATGTGGATGGCAGAGGTTGACATTCGGTGTCTTTTTTTTTTTTATTGCTTTCCATCTTAAATACTGAGACAAAATCTCTTTAAATTTGGAGCTTGATGTTTGACTAATCTGGCTTTCTCCTTGTCTCTCCTTCCTGTGTGCTGTGAGTTGCCCCACCCACATGATTTTGACCTGAGTTCTGGAGATCTGAACTATAGTCCTCACATTTGCATACAGCAAGTACTTTACCTGCTGAGCTCAGCTGGCCAGCTCCCTCATCAGTGCATCTTTGTTCCTTTGGTGATGACCATCACTGATGTGTGCTGCTGCCCAGGCATCCTCCCTGGCTTCTCAGTTTCTATTTGCTACTCCTAGTCATTTCTTTATGTTGCACTTGCAGCACCTTTGCAAAACAACTTGCTTACAAGATTTTCTTGTTTAAAAGTGTTTGAGAAGTTGGAGAGGTAGCTCAGCGGTTAAGTGCACTGGGTTCTCTGCCAGAGGATCCAGGTTCCATTTCTAGTTTCCACGTGGAGACTCACAAACAACTGGACCTCCAGTCTCGGGATCTGATGCCCTCTTCTGGTCTCGTGGGCACTGCATGAACATGCACAAATGTACATGTAGGCAGTCACAGGCTTCATGTTGCCCTTTACATTTAAGTACAATTACTGACCCTGAGTGGCATTTCTGCAAATGGTGTGGCGTTGACTCACGATCTTTTCATTTTTCCTTCTCCCTTAGCTTCTCTCTGGCCACCATGGATACTCACAGCCTCCTTTCTGTTTGCTTCGCTCAGCAGGTTTTTGTCTACTCTTCACTTGTCTGACCTCTGCTCGTGTTTAAACTTCCATTATAATTCCTTTTCCTCTGGAAGCTATATCCTCACTCTTTTTTTTAATATATATATATATTATTTATTTATTTATTTATTTATTTTTGGGGCAGGGTTTCTCTGTGTAGCCCTGGCTGTCCTGGAATTAACTCTGTAGACCAGGCTGGCCTCAAACTCAGAGATCTTCCTGCCTCTGCCTCCTGAATGTTGGGATTAAAGGTTTGAGCACACCCCTAGATGTTCTTTTTTTTTTTTAAATACTTTATTATTTTTTTCTTCAAGTTACATGGCATTCAAAGATGTATATCCTCACTCTTAATATAAGCTTCCTCTGTGAAGACTTGCCAGAGGTGGAAAAGCTTTTGTCTCCTCACCATAATACAAGACTTTCTAGGAACCATATCATATATATTTAGTTTTCCCCATGCCACCCAGCATGTTGCAAAGTACAGAGACAATGTTTCATAAACATTTATCAAACAGAAGACTGTTTAGTCAAGATAAAAGTTGGCTTAGAAGGAGCATCTTGCCTTTCTCTTTGTACCAACAAGACCATCCAATTGTTGACTGCTTACATGAGTGCTTAGCAGAGGATTTGCACAGCATTCTAAGTAACTTGACATTTGTTTTCTCTGCAAAATGAGTTTGGTGGCACTATTAGAATGAATCCTGGATATTTGGCAGTGTTTGTTCCCATGAGTCTGTGCAGCCTTAAGGAAGTTAACCAACCTCACATACTAATGCCTGGGAGATTGAGATTAGACATGCCTCATGCCTAATATACTGCTTTGGACACTGTAGTACAGGCACTTAAAAAATTCCTTCCTATCTCTGGAGATTAATGAGACTTGCGGGGAAAACTCATTTAACTTATCTTGCAATCTTGTACTGCATATAGTCATACCCAGGGGTACTAATGTGAGGGCCAGGAACTAGTTTAAGAGGAAAACATTTATCTCCACAGTACAAATAAGCAATGAAGGGCTGTTTGTTTAACAGTACATAACCTTGTGCCCCTTCCCCAAAGAAAGATATATATAGAATTCTTTGCCATATCCCAGGGTTGGTTGTTTAACTTGTTTTTTTGACTCTACAGTCACAAATGCGATTAGATATATCTTTATTATATTTTAAGTAGCTCTTCCAAGGAGCTGGATCACATGAAATTGTTTCCCCCATTTATTTATTTCAGTATTTAAGAAGCTTTAGTCGTACTGCCCAAAACTCTGGAGTCCATAAAAACATTGTCAGCATAGAAGTGATTAAAACAATAAAAGAGATAAACCCTTAAAAATTCTGAAGGCAGGTCACTAGCTTTAAAAGTCTGATGACTTAGGTTCAAATAAACAGATGGTAGATATATTTAAGAAATATCAATATGAATGTCTGGCTGAGTTTAAGGGGAAATATTTTGGTTAAACCTATCAAGTAATTACATGGTGATTCCCTGCCCTTAAGTAAGTATAGTTTTCCCACTCTTCCCTCTATTAAATTTGATTTACCCTGCAGCACAAAATACCAGTGCAAGAGAGTGGTCTAGCCATAAGCCGAGACCTTCAGAGAGTTGAGGGTATGAGCATTGATAGGTCAAGACTTTTGCATCTGTCTTCTCAAATACTGGCCTGGACAAGGAGCTGCAATAAATGTTGTTTGAATAGAGATGACTGTAATGTGTCAATGTTGAAACAGGGCGGTCAGTAGATATAACACCTTGTATGGATACTTAGTTCAGGTGTTTAGAACATGGGGACTTTAGAGAGGACACAGACAGATCTGAATTTCTTCTGGACCCTCAGACTTTGCCACCAAGTCCTGTTGCTAAGGATCTGGATAATGTGAATGATAGGCTATATGGAGCATCAGGATCATAACATATGCCTGTATCCAGGCAAGTCCATGTTCTACTCTGCAGAACATGTGTCATTGCAGCAGCAGGGGTCTGTGGGATGCTGATGTCTAAATATCTTATTGACCTTACCCGCTGCAAGCTCAACTTCATGCACAAGCATTCTTAAAGGCTGAGTTGACTGGCTAATATTAGCAAGTCCAGAAGGAATGGCATGTTTTCACAGGGGGCACAGAAGACATTTATTATTATTTATTTATTGCCTTTTATTTGGTTCTCTCCTCACTTTCACGTGGGGTGTGGGGATGAAAAAGCCAGGCTTTTTAAGAAGCATTTCTACCTGTCATATGGTGCAAACTTGACATTTTCTTTCAGCAACTCTGCCCTTTGAGTCTTCTTTTGGTGTCTTTGTGTCTACACTGGAACCATACTTTCTGAAAAGCCACTTCTGACCTCTTTATTGATTAGTAAGGAAGGCTTCGTGAAATGGACAAGGCCACTTTTTTGGAAATGCGTGACTGATTGGTTTAAAGCAGGGGGCTCCTTCCTTTCAACTGAGTATGGAAATGAACAGTTCACTAATATATAGACAATCACAAAAGGATGTGGGAATGGCTTCTGCAGGTGAATCATGTGCTAGACATTGAAATGCTGCTATGAAAGGGCCACAATGAGTTTTTCTCTACTTACGAAGTACTGTCGTATGTAACAGATTGTTTCACTTTTTATTTTCACAGAATGCTATGAACCTACCTCCTGACAAAGCCAGGTTACTGAGGCAGTACGACAATGAGAAAAAATGGGAGCTGATCTGTGATCAGGTAAGAAATGGGCATTTATAATGGAGAAAGCAACGATAGGAGAAATATCACTGTGCTCCTGTCAGAGCTGAGCGTGTCTCAGGAGATGCGTGGACTTTTCCATCTGATCTTTGGCTTTTGAGTTTCTTTCCAAAAAAGGAAAGGTAGAAAATTATTACTTTAGTTTTTCTATTACTTGAAACATTTCACGATTGGGTCTTCTGGGAAAGCTGGTTAAATGAACAATTTAAAATGAAATGTGTCCTGTTTGCCTTCCATAGCGGCTCGTGGTACTGAGGTAGCACAAGTCCTGCAGTTCAGCTGACCTTCTTGTAAGCTGGCATGTATTCGCATGAGAAGCTCAGTTGTTTATAGAGGACCATGGATAGCCCATAACTTCCTACTGTTACTATTTTGTTAACTCATTAGGACAAATTAATAACCTTCTGAGGGCTATTAATAGGAAGTAAAAACTTGTGCTGTCTTTCATCTTCAGATTTTACTCTGTAATCTGTGTCAGATGCATCACCTCTGGGCCATCCCCATAGAAAAGCCAGTGTGTGAATGACACACTTTAAGAGACAGAGTTCCTATGTTTTGCATAAAACTTAGAAATATATTCCCTGTTTTTTTTTTTTTTTTTTCTTTTAGGTTTTTTCGAGGCAGGGTTTCTCTGTGTAGCCCTCCCTGGCTGTCCTGGACTCACTTTGTGAACCAGGCTGGCCTTGAACTCACAGAGATCCACCTGCCTCTGCCTCCCAAGTACTGGGATTAAAGGCGTGTGCCACCATGCCCGGCCCCCTGTTCTGTTTTTTAACAGTCAGATAAAGTATATTCGTGTGATCTCGTCTGCATGTCCCTTCTCTGCCCCCCTTTTTGACACAGACAGACAGGCATACACACGCGCTCACAATCACACACACACACAGGGCCCTTCTCTATGTTGATGCATTTGCCAGTGACTACGTCTGTACTTATCCTTTGTGCAGATGGAAGTGTTGCTTTATAAGTAGGAACATAGCTTTGTGACAAAGTGCTTAATTAGCATGCACGAGGCCTAGGATTTAATTCCAATGGCCCAAGGTGGGGAAGACATAGAGAACACAGAGGCAAAGGTAGACTGAGTTACTAACTTGCCTTTCTTCAGTTTAAAAAAAAAATATGTATATAGTTTCTTTTATTTTTTGAGGTGTCCCCTTTCTCTTTCTCACTCTACATTCTCCAATATATTCCCTCCTTGTTCTCTTTCAAATTCACGGCCTCTGGGTGGATGGAAAGGTGGTGATACCAATTTTTTGTTTTTGTTGTTGTTGTTGTTAATTCTAAGATCAAGATGAAAATTTCTTTCTTCCTAAAATTGTTGCTAAACATACATAACAATAGTTTTACCATTTTAAAGTGTGCAGCTTAATAGTATTAACTACATTTGTAATTTTGGTAATTTAATTTTTTTTTTTTGAAGAATTCCTCTGTGTACTGTAATTAATTACAACATTACCTTTTCACTCATTTTACCCCCTGCAACTCCTCTCACATCTCTCAAATTCATGACCTTATCTCCTTTAATTCTTATATAATGTGGTAGTTTGAGAATAACCCCTATAGATGCATATGTTTGAATATTTGATCCCCAGTTAATGTAACTCTTTGGGAAAGATTAGGAGGCATGGTCTTGTTGGAGAAAGTGTGTCACAGGGTGAGTTCTGAGGATGTTGATGTCACCCTCAGTGCACTCTGTGCTTCCTGTTTGTGGATTGAGATGTGAGCTGTCAGTTCCTGCTCTAGCTGCCGGCCATATCCTTCCATTGCACCACCATGGAATCTAGCTCTCTAAAAATGTGACGCCCAAATTTAGGTTGCCTTGGTCATGGTATCTTATCACAACAACAGAAAAGTAGCCAAGATACACACACACACACACACACACACACACACACACACACACACACACTCACACATATCCCACATGTGCACACATACACACCATCACACCATCTGTGTATCCTGTTGATTCTATTTACTGTTGGTAGTGTTTGGGATTAGATAACCTATCATGGCATTCGTCCCCAGAGAAAACAGGTTCTCCCTCTGTCATTAGTCATTGGTTACTTGTATCTCTTCTAATGATAACGCCACTGTGAGATTTTTCCCATCCAACTGGTACATCAACTGGGGGTGACATTATGCAGGTCTTGCCTAGGTAACCATGTTGTTAAGATTTCATGTGTAGAGCTTCCCTGTCATATATGAAGGTCACTGTCTCTAGCCCTGTAAGTCACAGTTTTGTGCTGTGATTTCTCGGGTGATGGGGATTTCTCGGGTGATGGGATGAAGGTGGGACAGATATAGCACTTCTGAGTGGACAAGAAGCTTGGTTCATAAACTGTTCCTCTGCAGATGATGAAGGGGCGGTTGTTAGGTATTCAGGCCATTTGAGATGACCAGTGCTGATGCTGTCAAGTACATACTTGTCTGTTGTGGTCCAGAGGTTGTTAGAGGTGCCATGCCTAAGCTGAGCAGAATGCTTTCCTTTTGATCTCTGGGATGTATGTAGTCTGTGATTTTTTTTTTTTCTGACATAGACTCAATTCCCCTTTTAATAGCTGGGTATTGCTTTGCATTGTACCCGGGGAAAAGACTTGGGGAGGGAGGGAGATAAGAGCTTCTCTTCATTGGTACAGAACTATATGGGAGATTAACAAGAAAGATGGAAGAAAAGATAACAGGAAATCATACCTACTTCAACTTGGCTTCCTGTGTTAAGCACTTGAAGGAGATCAGATTACAATCCTCAAGGCTTGGCAGGAATCCCAATCCAAGGAAGTGGAATGCCCTGCTGCCGCTCAGTGAAAGTTCAGCTAGGCCTGTGCCACCAACCAAGATGTTGCTACCTTACCATACTCTATTGCAGCTATTTGAGGGAGATGAGAGTATAGTCCATTAGTAGTATGTACCTAGTCCCAGGACTGATTCCCTGATACTACCAAAACAACCCCAAAACCACAAATCTCATAAGCATTTGTTTGCTTATAAAACTACCTAAGAATAAAAGCAAAGTACTCTTTGGATTAAGTTGAAAGTAAACCTACTTGGGCTGCAGAGAGAGGTCAGTCAGTCAGTCAGTCAGTCAGTTAAGCACAAGTTTAAGGACCTGAGTCTAGACCCTATTGGGGATGGGGATCCAGTCCCAGTGGTGTATTCCTAGAATCAATACCAGTGCTGGGAAAAGGGGGGCAGGTGGCTAGCCAGCTTACCTGATTTGTTTACCTCAAGGCCAGTGAGAGAGACCATCTCACAAAATAAGGTGGATGGTTCTTGAGACATGACACTCAAGGCTGTTCCCAGGCTTCTTTTTGTACACGTGTGGATGTACACACCCTTTAGTCTCAGCACTCGGGAAATGGAAGCAGGCAGATCACTGAGTTTGAGGCCAGCCTGTAACAGAAAATTTTTATTTAAAGCACTTATATTTAATACTTAACAAATATCTGTAAAACACCTATATACTATAACCTAAAACCTAAAACCTATAATCTAAGAACACTCTAATACCTATCTAAGAACACCTAACTAACACTATTTTAATTTTCATTAAAAGGATATTAATATTTTTTTTGTAGGTCCATGCAGGGTGACTTGGTTTATGGCAGTCCTGGCAGATAGTATTTTTCAAGGTTAAAGTCTGTTGGGCCATTCTTTGCCAGTTCACAAGGTCAATTTATTTCAACCACCAAATTGTGACCAATTTGTAAAGTCAGTCTGTTCCAACTGCCAAACTGAGGCTGGCTTTTTCTATAGGCTTCATGGCCTAAAGCTACCCTGAGCAGCTTCCAACTCCACCCGCTTTGCTGCCAGCCTTAAGAGGCTGAATTACAGCAAAGGGTCTTTCTCAGGCTAACTTGTAAAGTCTTTCTTTCTTGGACTCTACCTTTCAATTTATGACCATTATGGCATAATGGCTTGAATATGCCATACATTGCTGACGTCTCAGTTGGTGAGGGCAGGAGAAAGAGGACTCTGTGTGGAGCTTTATGGCTTATATATCAAATTATCTTGTGATCCTTGGCAGTCTCTAAGGTCCACAAGATTTCTCACGATGTCCAGCAGTCCTTTTGCTTTTCACAGCAACCTACATCATCTGTGTGGCTTGTGAGGTTTCTTAGCAATATCCTTTCAACAGGGCATATTGTCCTGCCTCACCTGGACTTTGTTCATTTCAGCAGGTTAAAGGGACATCAAGCTCCTCCTTATGTGCTACCAGATGCTAATCTAAGGTGCCTACTAATACACTAAAAAGCCTTGTACCTGATGTGCTGGTGTGCCTGGTGTACAAAGCAAGTTGCAGGACAGCTATGAGTATACAGAAAAACCTTGTCTCAAAAAACTAGCTAGCTAGCTAGCTAACTAACTAACTAACTAAAGTTTCAAACTTTTCTGATCTGTCCCTTACTCTTTCCATCTTTTCCCTCATTTCCTACTCCCATGCTTCCACTCTTCCCTTCCCTTCCTTTCATTTTTTTTTTTGTTTCTTTGTTTGTTTTGAGACAGTATCTTATTCTATATCCCAGATTGGCTGAGAACTCACACTACGTAGTGTAGTGTGACCTGTTGCTTTTGGAAGCCTCCTGCTTTAGCTTCCCAACATGCTATGATTACATGCATGAACCAACAACTTGCTCATTTTATTTTCCTTCTTTTTCTTAAAAAATATTATAGTGAAGCCGGGCGGTGGTGGCACACGCCTTTAATCTCAGCACTTGGGAGGCAGAGGCAGGCAGATCTTTGTGAGTTCGAGGCCAGCCTGGTCTACAAAGCGAGTCCAGGACAGCCAGAGATATTCAGAGAAACCCTGTCTCGAAAAACCAAAAAAAAAATATTATACTGAATATATCTGAGTGCTTGCATGCTATGACACATGTGGAGGTCAGAGGACAATTGTGTGGACTTGGTTTTTTTCCATTGCATAGGCTCTGGAGATTAAACTCAGGTCTCCAGGCTTGTGCAGCAAACACCTGTACCTTGTGAACCACTGAGCCCTGGTTTTAGTGTTTTTGTTTTATGAACCACTTGGAGCTCTTTGGCAAGTAAGGAAATGCTGCTGGGAGCTGATCATGTTCTTTTCTGTGGAGTGTCAGCTCCTAGGACACTGGGGCTTCTCAGAACACCAGTGGTAACAAGTGAACAATGACTAGGAGGGGGGGATGCTTTATAAACTACTTCATTGTCAGTATCTGTTCCGGAAGTAATCTAAGATAGAAGTGGAGCAGAGTTAGTGGGAGGAGGCTGAAGACTGCCTTCAAGAGTGGTTCTATCCCCTCCTCGTGCAAGAATGGCTTCATCTCCTCCTGCAAGAGCAATTCCATCTCCTCCTCCTGAAAGAGTGGTTCCATCTCCTCCTCTTGGAAGAGTGGTTCCATCTCCTCCTCATGCAAGACTGGTTCCATCTCCTCATGCAAGAGTGGTTCCATCTCCTCCTCATGCAAGAGTGGTTCCATCCCCTCCTCATGCAAGAATGGTTCCATCCCCTCCTGCAAGACTGGTTTCATCTCCTCCTCATGCAAGAATGGCTTCATCTCCTCCTGAACGAGTGGTTCCATCTCCTCCTGAAAGAGTGGTTCCATCTCCTCCTCATGCAAGAGTGGTTCCTTCCCCTCCTGAAAGAGTGGTTCCATCTCCTCCTGAAAGAGTGGTTCCATTTCCTCCTCATACAAGAGTGGTTCCTTCCCCTGCTGCAAGACTGGTTTCATCTCCTCTCATGCAAGAGTAGTTTTATCCCCCTCCTCATGCAAGAATGGCTTCATCTCCTCCTGAAAGAGTGGTTCCATCTCCTCCTCCTGAAAGAATGGTTCCATCTCCTCCTCCTGAAAGACTGGTTCCATCTCCTCCTCCTGAAAGAATGGTTCCATCTCCTCCTCCTGAAAGAGTGGTTCCATCTCCTCCTCCTGAAAGAGTGGTTCTATCTCCTGCACATGCTAGAGTCATTCCATCTTGTCCTCCTGAAAGAGTGGTTTCATCTCCTCCATATTCAAGACTGGTTCCATCCTCTCCTTCTGCAAGATTGATCCCATCTCCTCTTCATGCAAGACTGGTCCCATCCCCTCCTCATGCAAGAGTGGTTCCATCTCTTACTCATGCAAGAGTGGTTCCATCTCCTCCTCCCGAAAGAGTGGTTCCATCCCCTCCTCATGCAAAAGTGGTTTCATCCTCTCATGCAAGACTGGTCCCATCCCCTCGTTCTGCAAGACTGGTGCCACCCCCTCTTTATGCAAGAGTGGTTCCATCTTCTCCTCATGAAAGACTGGTTCCGTCTCCTTCTCATGCAAGACTGGTTCCATCCCTTCCTCCTGCAAGAGTGGTTCCATTCCCTCCTCCTTCAAGAGTGGTTCCTTCCCCTCCTCCTGAAGGAGTGGTTCCATCCCCTCCTCTTGAAAGCCTGGTTCCATCTCCTGCTAATGAGTGAGTGACTCCATCTTCTGCTGCTGCCAGAGTTCAGATTTAAGCAGCATTAGCACCATCCCCAAGTTACAGGCTTTGAGTCTCTATTTAGCCCCACTGACCCAGCTGTTGGGAGAGAAAGAACCATCTGCCTCTGACTTATGTACCTTGCTCCTCATCCTCGACATCTTTACTGTAAAATTGTTTCATACTAAGTTGTTCACAATTTTACTATACTTTTTGTAATTGTATAGTGTGTTGAAATGCCATTTATTTTTCATTCATATTTTGGGGGAGGATTTTTTTCTTTTCAACTTGTCTGCCAACCTTCATTTTGTCTTTAATTTGGTCTTCTATTTAATCAGTCCTTTTTTAACCTATGAATTAGTCAGGGTTGTATCCCTTTGATATTTTTTTTTCTAGTTTATTTTTAAAAAGTAAAAATTAAGAATTTTTTATTTGTATTAAAGTAAAAGCATCATGATTTAAATAACCCTATAATATTTCCTATCACTCATGTTTTTCAGTTTTCTTTCAGGTGTGTTTTTCATTTCAAACATGCACTGGATCAGTGGCATATTGTAGCTAGGTGTGTAAACGTATTTAAATCTAGGACACACTCTTTGTCCAGTCAGACAGTGAAGTGCTGGGCGGGCCCTTCCATAGGGAGTTCTTACCTTTTATGCTTTCCTGGTTGCCTTCTCACCCCTCAGCAGCCTAGGTCCTCAAGTTGCTCTTTAGTAGAGTTAACTTTAATGAACAATGGATGGATGGATGGAGTGTTCTTGTTGAGAATGTCATATTTTTATTTGCTTTCTGAGTCAACGAGGTTACTCAGTTTATCAGGTGGTTTATTTGATTGCTTCATTGTCTAGCTTTTTTTTTTAACCCTTGAGTTGGAAAGGTTTTTTGTCTTGTTACTTTGGTGACAGTCTATAACCAGTTACAGACTAATTTTGTGCCCAGTGAATTTAAAGCCAACTGATAATCTTTGATTTGATCAATTTCATTGAGCATTACAAATTGATGATTGCCTGATTTCCTTCTACATTAAACTAGTATCTTTGTTTGCTTTCTAGTAGTGTGACAAAGCATTCTAATCAAAATCACCTTGGGTAGGTAACCTAGACCAGTAGTGGGTTCTTCAGGACTGGGCCCTAAAGGAGTGGTAGCCAGGAAATGAGAAGAAAAAGAAGACAGACAGCTGGTGTTGGGTGGTGTTGCACAAGCTCTGCCTTATACCAAGCAAGCTCATTAAGAAGTACAGCATTTTACATGCCATTTTTAGGAAAGGAATGGGATAGAGTCGGCAGAAAGTATCATACAACAGGACAAAGTTAGGAGGAAGCTACTAAAGCACTGTTGTACAAAGGGAGCACAGGGAGTCTCAAGAGCAGACCAGGCATACAGAGGCCTTAGGATTGATAGCTCTGGTCCCTTCAGGAAGAAAAGCCAAGTTCCCACAACCAAAACCTTAGCTTCAAGACCCTGATCCCAGCACCAGAAGTCTGCCCTTGAGCAAGGACACAAACTAAGTTTCTTTGTCCTATCATTAGGGCCTCTCAAGGGCTCTCAACAGGTAGGGAAGAGTTCATTTAAAACTCAAGGTAGAAAATGAAATAGAGACCATAGAGGAATGCTGTGTACTGGCTTGCTTCCTGTGGCCTGCTCAGGCCACACTTATTTATTTTTTATTTGTTTGTTTATTTATATATGTACTTGGTGTTTGGGCTGCATGAATATTTGTGTGAGGGAGTTGGATCCACTGGAACTTGAGTTATAGATAGTTGTAAGCTTCCATGTGGGTGCTGGGAATTGAACCTGGGTCCTCTGTAGCCAATGCTCTTAACTGCTGAGCCATCTCACCAGCCCCTCAGCCTGCTTTCTTATTAAACCCAGAACTTCCTGTCCAGGGATGACACTTCCCATAGTGGTGTTGGCTATCCCTTATCAGACATCAGTCATGGAACTGCTCCTGTTGACTTGCCTATTGGTAGTGTGATGGAGGCAATTCCTCTCTTGAGATTCTTTAAAAAAATAATTTATTAATTTTTATTTATGTACATTGGTGTTTTGACTGCATGTATGTCTATGTGAGGGTGTCAGGTCCCCTAGAACTGGAATTCAGACAGCTGTGAGC
Source organism: Lophiomys imhausi (assembly GCA_907164525.1). Taxonomy (NCBI): domain Eukaryota; kingdom Metazoa; phylum Chordata; class Mammalia; order Rodentia; family Muridae; genus Lophiomys; species Lophiomys imhausi. The sequence continues at coordinate 3,036,005 of CAJQZJ010032097.1, forward strand.
TGCCATGTAGTTTCTGGGAATTGAACCCGGGTCCTCTGGAAGAGCAGCCAGTGCTCTTAACTGCTGTCTCATCTTTCCAGCCCCTCCTAGAGATTCCTTTTCCCAGATGTTCCTATTTTGTGCCAGCCAGCATGCTCAGCAACTAGCACTTGCAACTGGATCTTCTTTCTCCCTAGTGTATAATTTCTGACTTTTTTTGTCTATGTTGATACTTTTCAAAATATGGACTTAGTTTAATAGATAACTCAACAAAGTAACTGAGTTTTCATTGGCTTCTTCTGTGGAGTGTCATTTAGAATTCTTAGATTTTCATCATTTCATCTCAATCTAGATTCTATTTTTAAGACTTTATTATCATTTCCAGTGGGAACAAATTCATTGCAGACTCCTGTATTTTTTTCACAACTGTACTAATATGTGAGAAATCATTTTATGGTACAAATAAAATCTGTTTGGTTTAATTCTAAGTTCTTTGCCCTTTAAGCTAAGCCATTTCTCTAAGGAGCCCCCTTTTCACTGCCTGGGGTATAATATAAATGAGAATTTGAAACTGGCAGGTGCTGGACAAATTTTCTTCCCAGCTTGTGTTTAGACTTTGAAGATAAGTGTAAAAATTGTGAGTTCATCTTGCTGTTTCCAAATTTTTATTATCAGCTTAATGTCTTTGGTTTAATATTTTATCACTTTTATACTGAAATATGTAAATTCTAACATGAGTGCAATTATTTATATTTTCTTATGCTCTAAAAAGGGGTTTGGGGTTATATCATTGCTCAATGGCACAGTGCTTGCCTAGCATGCAAGAGGCCCTGTGTTCAATATCCCAGTACTGCAGCAAATACAATACAACAATGGCTGAACAAAAACTCAAAAGCACAGCACTAGTATCATTGCCATCCAAAGCACTACTGAAAATTAGTGAAGGATAAGTGTTCTTGGTCATTTTTTTGTTACAAAAATATCTATTTTGATGGCTTAAAACAACAGTAATTGGAAACCAGAAATCTGAAATCAGGGTGCTGACTGGACCCTGTTCCCTCCAAAGTCTCCAGAGGAGATGCTTTCCTTGCTAGCCCAAGCTCTGGAGGCTGTAGTTATTCTCTGCCTGCTCACTGTGTAAGTGCAGCATCTGCTGCCATTTGATGTGGCCTTTTTCTCTCCTTTGCATCTGTGTCTTTCTTTTCATTTTGTCTTGTATGATGGCATTTTGGATTCAAGCTAGAATAGTCCAACACTGAGATCCTCAATTTTATTACATCTGCCAGGACATCTTTTTCCAATTATGATCATATTCACTGGTGTGGGCCCAGAGCATGAACACAGACTTTAGGGAGCCACTGTTCATCCCACTCTGGATGTCAAGATAAATAATAAGCTTTTTATTAATAAGAACCGAAGTTCGATATGGTTGGTTATCAAGGATAAAATTATACATCATTATTGTTCCATATTACACTCTTTAAAACATATAGCTTCCTCTTCACTTGGGGTGGGGGATGCCATCTATTAATCTGTGATACATAGACAGGCAGATGCATTCATGGGGTGCATCTGGGAGAGGCTAGAGAGAAACACATCGCTCTCCAATCTTACTCTATTGAGTAGGCCCACAGAGAATGATGACAGGAAGACCCAGTAAGGAGAAAGAAAATGTTCAGGAAACAGTCATCTGCCATGATGGCTGGATTTTGGCTGCCCCTTTTGTTTTAGGCTGAATTCGTATCAAAACCTTTTTTTTTTTCACACGAGCAAACATTGAACCCCACAGAACTCTGTAGTTATTAATTAGTGATGTATTTTCCTGAGAAGTCATATAAAGTAAATACACGTTTCAAAGCTGAGGAAACAAAATGACATCTTGCCATCTGACATTTGACATAGATGTCAAAAATACACATAGGAGATAAGACAGCATCTTTAAGAAATGTTGAGTGGGAAACTGCGTGTCCACCTGTGCAAGTATGAAATTACACCCATATCTTTCACCTGAACAAAAATCAGTTTCAAATGAATCAAAGACGTTGATGTGAAGACCGAGATGCTGGAACTGCTAGGAAACATGGGTAGTATGCTGTAATGTACAGGTGTAAGAAAGGACTTTCTGGATAAGACTCTATTTGCTCAGGAACTAAGGCCTGCAGTTGGCAAATGGGACCTCATAAAATGAAAACCGTCTATACAAGTAAGGAAATAATCAAGTGAAGAGGAAGCCCATAGAATGGGACAGAATCTTTGCCAACTATACATCTGACAGAGGATGGATATCCAGGATTTACAAAGAACTAAAAAGAAAAAAGCCAGAACTAAAACACACACACACACACACACACACACACACACACACACACACACACA
>CAJQZJ010032097.1:3038369-3084377 GCA_907164525.1 Lophiomys imhausi
ACACACACACACACACACACACACACACACACACACACACACACACAAAACTAAAGTAAAAAAAAAAGGGGGGGCTGCAGACCTGAACAGAGAATTCTCAAAGGAAGAAGTAAAAATGGTAGGACAAATCTAAAACAGTGTTCAGCATCCTTAGCAACTAGGGAATGTCATTAAAAACTACTCAGATTTTTATCTTACACTAGTCAGAATAGCCAAGATCAAGAAAACAACTGGCAGTAATTGCTAGTGGGGCTGTGAGGAAAAGGAAATAATCATTATGGGTGGGTTGCAACCACTGTGGACAACTCTCCAAAAACTAAAAGGAGATCCACCATATGACTCAGCTGTAACACAGTATGGCTGAGACTTGACATCCTGCTCCTCAGATTCTTGATCAACCATGTTCACTGATGCTGTATTCACAATAGCTAGGGCTGGAAATGTCTAAATGTCCTTTAACAGATGAATAGATAATGAAGATGTGGTACAGATACACAAGTAAATCCTATTTAGCAGGAAAGAAAAAATCACGAAATCTGCAGGTAAATGGGTGGAACTATAAAATATTCAACTGAGTGAAGTAACCCAACCCAGAAAGACAAACCCTGCAGCTGTTCTCTTCTCTTACTGTGGATCCTAGTTCTGAATCTGTAGATTTAGAGTACACACCATGGAGTAACCACAGATACCAGGGTAATAAAAAGGACCATGAATGGGGAAACAAACCCCAGAGAGGGTGATACAGGGCATAGATGCCATGAAGGAGGGATGGCAAAATTTGGGGGAATGTACTTTAATTGTGAAGGGGAAGCGAGGGAAAACGAGGAGAGAAGAGAGATAAATAACACTAGGGATAATTGAAAAAGTTATAAAGAAACATTTTATGTTTATTTAGGTAGCACAGTCTCCAGTATTGTGTATGAGACATCTCCATTTGAATTATCCTCAGGGGAGTCTAAGAGATTCCCGAAACTCCCCCTAAATAGAGGGTATTGCCATTGCCCTTGGTTCCTTCTATAATTTGAAGATAAGGCCATGTTGTAGAAGATACTACATACTTTGTATGCAGGAACTCGAGGAACTTGGAGGAATCAAGGTGGAACTTTTCTGGAAGGCTCTTCCTAGAGAACTAGCTCTCATACTTTCTGGAGGTATTATGTAAACTGCCATGGGAGGAAAGAAATTGGGCTGTAGACTTAAAAGCCACAACAGTAAGCAGCATGACAAGATCTATCCCCAGTGGTGCAATGGTTGGGACAACTAACACCTGTTTAATTAGACTTAGGGCCCACCCCCTAAGAGGAAGTCTGTGACTTTAATTAGACTTAAGGCCCACCCCCTAAGAGGAAGTCTGTGACTGGAACTGTAAACTTAGGTAATTAGCTGTTGCAATTGGGGTTATGGTCTCTAGAAGAGAATCTACTACTGTCACCTTCCTAAATGTCTAATTTCTATGTGTTCTAAAGATTTATCCCTATACTGCAGATAAATACAATCCTTACTTACCCCTACTTAAAGAAGCTTTTTTTTTTTTTTTGGAGCAGACAGAGAACACTACAGAAATTCTCAACTGGCCAAAACATAGAGAACGTGTGACTGGTGTACCCACCCTTAATTGATGTACCAGCAATACAAACCCTAGACCTAAGGCTCCAGGAGAGGTGGTTGAAAGACTGTAAAAGTCAAGAGGACTAGGACTTCTGCTGTGAGGTAGTTTCTTCTTTATACCCCAGGGAGGCTCTATCCACAAAATCTCAAAAATGTGATTGCCTAAACAACACACAGTGAGACCACCAGTTGGCATATCAGTGTGTGGGGGAGAAATCTCCCAAGGCACTACCCTAGATGAAGAGCTACAGGCAATTAATGGCTACTGAGAAAGGGAGAATTAGTCTTCTTCAGGGATGAGCCCCTTATAGTTTATTCTATCCCAAATGGTCAGCAACATAAATGAACTTAGCAGGGTGTGTGTGTGTGTGACAAAGAAAGACAGACAGACAGACAGACAGACAGACACACACACACGTGGAGGGAGGGAAAGAGAGAAAGAGACACTAAGGGACAAAAAGCTCATGAATTTGAGAAGGAGTTGGGGGATAATGAGTTGGAAGACAGGGAGGGAGGGGTGGAAATGATGTAAATATTGTACTCATATATTAAATAGTCAAATCCACCAAAATTTAAACAGTTTTAAAAGTTACTGATTCAACAGGAGGAAGGTAAGTTGTCAGAGAATGCAGAGTGAGGTGCAGAGGTGTGGTTGACTTTCCCCAGACAAATAATTTTTTTTTAACTTTATAATTCACCAGGTTAGGAAAATACTTAAAATGGTTAATGTTATCAATTCATTTATTCTTTGTTCCAGCAGTTTACCAGACAAGAACTGGCTATAGAGCATAGTTATTTTTTGCCAACTCTTTTTGTTTTCTGAGAGGTATTTATTCTTGCCTGGGGCTGTCTTTTTTATGACTTTGAAGGGCCCATCTTTCTTTTCTCAAGGTCTTCCAATCTCAGTGAAGGTTCTCATTTAGTTGCTGTTGCCAAGAAGACAGGCTTCTTTCCGTTTCCTTTCCAGAAGCAGTTCCCCATCTACTGGGACTTGTTCCAGGTCTGTGACTGCTTCCTTCTAAAGCCCTGGAGAAGCTGTCAAAGGAGCAGATGCCAGCTTCCTGTGTCTTGAGCTTTTGGGTTTTAATATTGCTGGAGTCCTAGAAAAGTGTATGTGAACTTAGAGTTGAGTTTGTGTCTTTCCTTTTCTAAAATGTTCCTTTGTTATACAGCTTTTTTTTTTATACTTTATTTTTTATTTCTTCAAGTTACATCTCAATTGAAATCCCCTCCCTACCCCGCCTCCAGACCCACCCTCCCACCCTCTTCCGCCTCAACCCACCCATCCCCTTCCTTTTTTATAAGTTTAAGATATATCTTTTCCCCCCAACAGCTCCCCCTTTCAGTCCAACAAATGGCTCTTGCTCTTATAATAATAAATACAATACAAAACAACAGAGGTAATTAGGCCAAAATTATGAGAGTTATATGGCTTGGCATACAATCCCAATGTCCAGTCTATATGTATTTGGCACCTGACTTCAACATTCTACTGTCGACCTATCTCCATGAGTTTAAAGTTCTATATCCAACTCAACTTTCATCACAATTTAAAAAGCATCTTCTTAGAACACCCTCTTGATTCCCAAACAACTCAAAATTTAACTATGAGACTCTAGCTATCTATTCTTCAACCACCTCAGAGACCTGAGAGGGACAAATATATCTGATTATATAGGAAGTGCAGGGCTGCAGCTTCCCAAACTAAGAAATGACATACCAGTGGCTGCCTGGACAGCTCCCATTTTCTCTCCATACATTACAGCATCAATCTTCAGTCATTTGGCCCCATTTCTCTGACAGACATTGATTGTAGAGCAGGGGTTATGAAGGACTCGCCTACCCTGTCTTGGCAGAGCTAGGCTGTCGACTTACCTGCTTCCAAGTTTTGTCCTTTTTGGACAGCAGTCTGTCTACAGTTGAAGCAAGGGGTTTTTCCTACCCTGTCTTGGCAGAGTTAGGCTGTCGACTTTAAACATTTATTTCTTCAAGTTACATCTCATAGTCCCTTCCCTCCTCCCTATCCTGGTCCCACTCTCCCACCCTTCACCCTCCTATCTGCTTTTTTTTTTTATTTTTTAATTTAAGGTGTATCCCCCCCCACCCTGCAACAGCTTCCTCTTTTAGTCCAATAAAAGGCTCTTTTTCTTATAACAATAAATACAATACAAAACAATAAGAACAATTAGTCCACAATTATGAAAATTATATGGTATAACATACATTCCCCATGTCCAGTACATATGTATTTGACAAATGATATTAACATTGTATTATCTATCTCCATGAATTTAAAGTTCCATACCTAACTCAGTTTCCATCCTAGCTTGCATTACCAACTTAAAAACATCTTCTTAGACCTAGAACATCCTTTTAATTCCTAAACAACTTAAAATTTAACTGTGAGACTATAACTATCTAGTCTTCAACCATATCAGAGACATGAGAAGGATAAATACATCTGAATAAACAGGAAGTGCAGAGCCAGCAGTGTCCAAAACTGAGAAATGACAGACAACTGGCTTCCTTGACAGGCCCCAATTTCTCTCAATACATTGGAGCATCTATTTTCAGTCTTTTGGCCCAGTATCTCTCACAGACATTAATTGTAAAGCAGAAATAATGAAGGACTTGCCTACGCTGTCTTGGCAGAATTAGACTGTTGACTTACTTGCTTCCAAGTTTTGTCCTTAACGGACAGCATTCTGTCTACAGTTGAAGCAAGGGCTTTCTCTTGCTCAGTGATAAGCTTGCCTCTAATGCAGCCATCTTTTGAAGAGGGGAAAAGATGCCTTCCTCATAGGGCTCGAGTGAGTGCAGAAAGGGGGGAGAAATGGCCTAAGAGAAAGAAAGATATTGCTCTCCTTTCCCACCTCTTTTTCTCTTTCTACTACTCCCTCCCCCCCTCCCTCTCTCCCTGTCTCCTTTCTTTCCTTGAGAGAGACTTGATTCCAGGCTACCTTTGAATTCACAGCAGTTTTTTTGCCTAAGCTTCCCCAGTGATGGGATCACAGGTGAATGCCAGCTTATTAATACTTTCTGAGCCTGTCCTTTGACACAAATGCTTCATCAGAAGTACTATTTGGCATCAATGGCTAGTGCTTGCTGCCAGAGGCTATCCCACTCAAAGCCTTAGGTTTCCTTTTTCCAAACATAGAAATTGTTTGCCTTCCTGCCTGGTAATTGGTAGTAGGAATGGAATTGAAGATGCTTTTTCTCTTAAAAAGACACTTAGGAGATTGTCTGCACAGTGATTTTGATACCAGAGCTCAGTCTGTCTTAAAAAGAAAAAAGAAGAAAGGAAAAAAGAAAGATAAAACTGGTTTATTGCCCGAGTCATGTGGCATGAAATAAACTACTTGGCTATGTGGTTTGAAATAAACTTTATTATAAAGGCATATTTTGTAATCCTGGGGACACTGTTACAAGAAATGGAGAATGTAAAATTGAAGTATTGTATATTTGACTGAAATTGGCTTTTCAATCTGAATTTTATTTTTATTGTACTACTTCTTTATGTGTGTGATGGTGGCACTGAACTCAGTGCCTCATCATGTATGCTAGGCAACCACTGTACCACTGAATTGAGAGTCAGACAACAGTAAAATCTAGAAAAAACGTAAGTATGTTGGGTAAGAATTTCAGGGGTATACAAGTGCTACTTTATATTGTCTTAAAACTTAGATATATAACTCACAGCAGAAACCTGTTTTTCTCATCTTTCAAAAAAAATCAAATGACTTCTGCATGTCTTGCAGATAGTTGAGATGTTTTGATTCCTCTTCTTCAGTGTTTTGCTAAAAATGCCAACAGGTGATTTTAGAACATCTTCCAATTATGGCTTCTGCATTACCAGTTGACTCAGTTGATTGTTCTGGCACTTTGGAGAGTGATGCGCTAAATGTTGTGCACAACATCTTTCAGGGAAACTCAACCTCATGGAGTATGCGCATGAAACAGAGCTCTCAGCTCTGTGTTCTCTGTCATCTGGCATTCGGGAAGAACTTTATTTTTTCTTTGAGACAGGGTTTCTCTGTGTAGCTTTGGCTATCCTGGAACTTGCTCTGTAGACCAGGCTGGCTTTGAACTCACAGAGATCTGCCTGCCTCCGCCTCTGCTAGGATTTAAGGCATGTGCCACCACTGCCAGGCCAGGAAGAAGAACTTGGAAGGAAAGTGTCCTTGCTGCAGTAGTGAGACAAACTGATTTTACTTCTAATGAGCCTGCAGATAATGGAGATACAGTTGGATAGAAGGAAACTTCATTAGAAGCATGGCTCAACCAGTGTTTTCTTAGAGGGCACTTGTATGAAAGGTAGAGGCTTTATATTCTCTACCACCATGGTGGACCCTTGCTGTGGGCAAGACCAAAGGATGTAGCAACTGTCGTTACCAGAATTCTATGGTAATGCAGGAATTTCTGCCAAGTAAGTGAAATCCAAGTCTGCACCTCCTTAGCTTCAGAGATCAAATGAAATAAGTTCAATTCAGGGTAGTAACATGTAGATCCTTCAGGTGTTTATCCTGGAAACCACTGCTTGTTCCTTCACAGTGCCATCACCACCCAGCTGGTGATGGTGCTCTCCTTAGAGGATAGCTTCCAAAGTCTGTTTAAAATCTTAAAGGATGGCCATCACTCACAGGTGGAGGCGTTCTTACTTAGCCAGCACCATCCTCTGAAGTCATCAGAACCTACGTTCAACCCCCATTTTACCTTGCCTTCTTAAGTATTCTCTAAGGAGTTGGTTTAATGACTGATCTTGACTCTATAAGCAAAGACTGAGGCTGTTGTTTGCTTAATCTTGTGATCCGAAGATGGAAACAGGCTTGAGGCAGCTTGGGTGGGGAAGTGGGTGGGGAGGAGACTTTTGCATTGCTGTGTCAAAATACCTGCCGCAAACAATTAAGGGGGAAAATGCTTCTCTAGGTTTATGTTTTTCAGGGGTGTCTGCCACAGGGATGGGGACAGCATGGAAGTTTAGAGCAATCTATATCATGGTGGCCAGAAGCAGAGGAAGAGGGGGATTGTAGTCGAAAGTCTTGGCACCAAGTTGCCCCTTCAGTGAACTGCTTCCTTTCAGAATCTCTGTAGCAGTATATTAGGAATCCTTTGAAGGATTAATCCAGGTGTCAGCTCACAGCTCTCATGATCTAATCCTCTCTGGAAAGGCTGTCGCAGATAGACATGCATGGAGGCTCACTTCACTCATCTTCTAGACATTTCTTTGCTCCCTCCCTCTCTTCCTTCTCCCTCTCCCTTTCCTCTGTTATTCATCTTTCTTTCCTGATACCCAGTGTTTTGTTTTTATGTGATACATGATCACTTCTGGACGACTCTTAGTGATCTCTAGTTTTTGTTCTCACTGAAGGTATCCTTAAGAAAAGTTCTTGGGCTGCGTAATAAATGGATAAAAGATTTCATAGCTCCTCTTTTCAGATGAAGAAACAAGGCTTTAAAACAAACAATACCTAATAGTCACTTCCTAGCCTTTCACTCTAGGTAACTGCTCTGCTGTTGGCTCCCCACCCCCATATCATTCCCCAGCCATTTTGTAAAGTGTTCCTGAATTTGTAGACTACAGTGATAGATATACCGAGTTTTGACATCTTCCCATATTTCCATTGGGGGAAGCCCAGGTCCATTTACTTTTTAGATCAAATACAGAGATGATTTCTGTAATTCTGCGTAGAAACTAAAGTGTAAAGCTGTACTTAATAAGCTTCGCTGTCTAGGAGACATATCTGAAGAATTTAACATTAAGAACAATGCAGATTTCTAGGTAGTTGACGGATTAGGCGAAGAGAATATGGTTTTATAAGTACCTCAGCTTGCATTAGGTAAAGGGCTTTTGTTGTTTGTGTCTTAAATATCAATCTAAAACAAAATCCTTCACTGTTAAAATAGGAGAGCAAAGAATTTGGAGGTTAACCGAACGCTTATTCCAATGCCAATTTGGCATTGCAGTGTTGTGTCTAGGTCCTTAGTCACAATAGCAAACGTTCATGGAGAGCACTGCTGTGTTCCAGGCATTGTGGTGGCCGTCTCAGTGCCCTGGACCACCAGAAATCATCAGCTGACTTTGCAGGGTGGCCTCTTCTATCACAAGATCAAAGAATTCAATGGGACTCCATAAATTGAGAAAAAATGATGAGGGATAAATAGGATTTTAAGAAGCCTAGTTAATCCAACCTATTAGAAGATGAGTTATGGACTGTTTTGATCAAGAAAGCCCTATTGAACTAGATTGAACTAGAAGACGCTTTTGCTAGTCTAAATAATGGAGATTATTTGGAAAAGCCTCATCAAAGTTGTTTTCAGTCTGAGAGCTGTAATGGAACACTTGAATATCCCCTTTCCCTGACTAGGAAAGTGACTTCATATTGAGCTAAAGAATGCTTCAGAGCTCTCCAGGAAACCATGGCTGTGGAAGGAATCTGGCATGCTGATTTTTCAGTTCTAGTTTTATGCAGAAATGGACAGCTTTTAATGTTTAGAAAGGAAAAAGGATAATTATTCTGTTTTATCCACGTTTTTCTATTAGTTAAAACTCTATATTAAGTCTGTTAACTATCCACTCTTAATTAACTGGCATTATTTGCCATCCTCTCTTGTCTATTTCAATGTCGGCCTGAGAGTCTTTGTTGCTGACTTTTTCCTAACTGAGGTCCTGAGACCTGACTTTCCTCCCCAACCCCCTGAAGTTACACTCCATGCACTTCTGCCTTTGTTCCCAGGCTTCCTCATCTGGAAAGCTTTTTGTCTCCTGCCTTGCACACAGACTCGGGAAAGCTCTGTGCTGCCTCTCCTTCAACATTCAATCCAAACCCCTCTTTCTCCAGGGACATCCTTTGATCAGCACAGTTAGAAAATGCCTCACCTCTCTTTGAACTAGGGAGGGTCACATATGGCTCTTATCATATTCCACTTTGTATCACACCTCTTTGTGCTGTATCTCAGAAATGAGATGTAGCACTCTGGAATTGAAGAATTAAATTCATTTTTCTTTGAGTTTTAAAATAATATCACCTCCTATTATGTGTTCTGAATGAGCAAAGGAATAAAATGACCATTGAAAATTGATAGTCGTGTGAATACCTTTGAATGGGTAATCTAAATAGAATAGTGAGGTTTAAAATGTTCTGAGGCAGGGGCTTGCTTTGCAGAATGCCTTTTAAATCTAATAACCACCAGAGGGGCTCTTCTAAACATTGTGCAGATAGATTGGCCTCTCCTCTGCCAGTGGTTCTCAACCTTCCTAATGCTGTGGCCCTTTAACACAGTTCCTCATGTGTGGTGATGCCCCAGTCATAAAATTGTCTCGTTGCTACTTCATAACTGTAATTTTGTTAATACTATGAATTGCAATGTAAATATCTGACATGCAACCGATAAAGGGGTCATGACCCAAGGTTAAGAACCACTGTCCCTTGGCCCTGGCTTCTTTGCCAACTGTTAGACCAAGTAGGTAAGGGTTTAACGGTTGTGCCTCATTTTCCCCATTGTTCTCTTCTGTGTCATTGTGCCCCTCCCCTCAAAACTCACATGTATCCCTTCTGGAGGTGGTGCCATATTCTATCTCCTCTGAAATTTATAATTGTATTTGGAAATAAAAAAAATGTATGTTCTTTACTGGGACTTTGGTACTGTTCATTCTTGGATATCCAGGTCTACTTTTTGTGATTTATTTTTTCATTTGCATAAGTTGTTAGCTCTGAGGGCTAGTGTTGGTTCAGCTCACCACAGTCCCTTGGGCTAAGGAACCCTGGCTGCTCTCGAACCTACCCGCCTGTAGCTGATGCATGTTAGCTTGTCCTATAGTCAGTCATGTCTGTCTGTCTACATACACTATTGCAATATTTTCTTCTCATCTTTTTTGTTTGCTAATGTCAGAATTTCCCATTTGAGAGCGTGACATGGCACCCTTGAACACACTGAGTCATTATCTCACAGTCATTTAGCAGCAAGTAGATTAGATTAGAACTAACTTGCACATTAGTACTCACTGATGTCAATTTTACTTAGCAAAATTACTAAGTAGCAAACTTCTACTTGGCTTAGTAGAGACTACAGTTTGATGGCTTATCCTTTAGAAATGATACCAAACTCAAAATAATTCCAACTTCGAGGAGAGGAGGAATAGAACAGCTGTGTCGAAGCCAGGCAGTGGTGGCGCACGCCTTTAATCCCAGCACTTGGGAGGCAGAGGCAGGCGGATCTTTGTGAGTTCGAGGCCAGCCTGGTCTACAAAGCGAGTCCAGGACAGCCAGAGATATTCAGAGAAACCCTGTCTCGAAAAACCAAAAAAAAAAAAGAAAAACCAAAAAAAAAAAAAGAACAGCTGTGTCGAAAGTTTATGTAACAAAAGGAAAATTCTTCCTGAGTTTTCACTATTGTAAATTATTGTGGAATCAGTATCATAAAAACATTAAAATAGCATAATGCTGACATCCTAATTCACTAGGGCTCTTGAAGCAGTGTGTGTGGCTCTACTAGCATACTTCCGAAACTGGGCCAGATAGGGGGTAGACTCAGTAGTCAGTATGTATCTTAGTAGCCATTAATTTCTTGGCAAATTTGTTTAGATGTCTCGATAAAATACCATTGTCTCAGAATATTAAGGTGTAAGATGAACTTGAATGGAAATTTTTGGATCACTTATCCAAATACTGTTTGTGGAGTAGAAATGATTGAAACACGATTGTTATAAATCCAGTTCATACCACACTAACCTCAATTAATTCCCCGTGCAATGATCCACAAAGCTAGGGAAGGTATAAAGTTTGGAGATAGTTTTCTAAATGAGTAGAGGGCTCAGTTCTAAACCTTTACACATGAGGGCTTCAGTGGGCAACTTTATTAGAGTTACATGTTGAAGGTAAGGGTGGGGCCCAAGGAAACAGTTCAGCTGCTTTGAAAGGAACTACTTCTGCCTTTCGAAGTATCCCAGACAAAGCCTTCAACATAGTGAGCTCCAAGTGCTGTAACACCTAAATAATACAGACTTGTGGCTCTGCTATCTTCTTCCTTTAGGAATAACCTTGCTTTTCCGGTTTGGTGGCAGTAAACTTGAACCCCAGCAACTAAGTGGAATCTAGTAAATTTTTCATCCTTTCTCTTATCTGCAGCAGGTCTGTGTGTAGGCCAAGTCACCTTTGTGGGGGGAGCAGTTAATAATAAATGTAATTACGAAGACATTAGACAGCCATGGACACAAGAGGGAGACAGCATAGGCTCAGCAGCATGTGCCTTTACCAATGACATGAATTGGACTAATACATACCGAGCTGCAAGCCCTCTGTAGCTGCGCCCTGTGTGGAGTGTTTACTGTCTCTTGTGGGTCATGTTTAGCTGAACATCGTCCGAGATACCTGTGATCCCTGTGTGTGGGAGCCTGAAGTAGGAAGACTTACAGGCTATTTTTAAGACCTTGTCTCAGAAAAAAAATAAACTTGACACCTAAATTATAAGGAAAGTGACACATCTGAGATCCAAAAGAAACTCACATGTTTGAGCAAATACTGTTCTATGTAGTGAGAATGAACGAAGATAGAACAAGTTTCTGCTGGATTGTTTGTTTGACTGGGTCTAACTCCACTGCCCAAGCAGGACTGGAATACACAATCCTCCTGCTTCGGAATTGTAAGCAGCTGAGATAACCTTCCACAGTTTATTTCACTTGAAAATTTTTATTCTATGAAATTCAGGATGGGCATGCTTATATAATATAGAAAAAGGGGGTCTGGAGAGATGGCTCAGCAGTTAAGCGCACTGGCTGGTCTTCCAAAGGACCCAGGTTCAAATCCCAGCAACCACATGGCAGTCCACAGCTGTCTGTAATTGTAATGTGGCGCATGCCTTTAATGCCAGCACTCGGGAGGCAGAGGCAGTCGGATCTTCGTGAGTTCAAGGCCAGCCTGGGTTAAAAAATGAGACCAGGATAGCCAAGACTACACAGAGAAACCCTGACTTGGAAAAAAAATCAATAATATAGAAAAAAGAACTAGAGTCAGAGAGTTGGAAACCTGAGCCTGAATCTTTCATGTAGCATAAGGATCTTTCATATAATTTAATGTGTATGTCATATATATATATAAAACATTCTTGTTCCTTTGGGTCTGTGGGTAGAATACAGATTTCTACAAAATAAATAGCTCCTTAATCGTTCTGGTCGGTTCCTGGGGCTGTGATATTAGAACATTCTCCTGTAAAAGAAGCAGAACTAAGATAAAAAATTTACTAGAATATATCTTGTGGGTTGTTGAGTGGCAAAGAACACAATAAGAACCTTTCTTTTAGAGCTGATATCTTTAAACTTTTCATACTCGCAAAACACAACATATATATTCAGTTGTTGATATCCACATAGCCCACCTCAGAATTTCCCTTCCTGATTTTGAACCTTTCTCCTTCAGTCCTTGACCTCGGCTTAGAACATCTTAAGGCACGTGCGTGCGTGCGTGCGTGTGTGTGTGTGTTTGTGCTTATGTGCATGTGTGTGTGTTGTTTGGGATCTTCAACTTGGAGGCTGCTTTAGGAATCTACTGATAACATGCATGCCTGTTAACATACTCTCATGTTCCCACACTTCATCCACCCTTTTAGCAATTAACTCATTATTTATTTTTGAAACAAATTAGTTTTATCCAGTCTTGACTCAAATATGACTGTTTTTAAAGATAACATATTACAAGGTGAAAGACTGCCAACATTGAAGATACCCCAAAGAGTTCACTAGGCTGAAGATCCACTGACAGAAAATCTGGAAAGCAATGGGCGAAACATGGTCCTTTGTATGACAGCTGCAGAACCTACAGGGAAAGCAGTCTACACTCTGGAGTTGGGAAGACATGGATTCAGGTCCACTCACTAACTGTGCTATGAAAGAGAATACTGCATTTTTTTTTTCAGCCTTGGTTTCCTCCTGTGCAAAGAGATCACATGAAAACAACATAATCAGCCTATGATGGTTATTAGCAAGGCCACATTCACACTGGAGGTGTGTTTGGTCATGAGTAACGGCTGACTGTGGTACTCCTTCAGATCACTTCTGCTGTTTACCTAACTTTATGTTTCCTGCAGGAACGATTCCAGGTGAAGAACCCTCCCCATACATACATTCAGAAGCTCAAAGGCTACCTGGATCCAGCTGTAACCAGGAAGGTAAGATGGATATGTTTCCATTCCTAGCTTGTTGCTTCCTCTTGAATGGGCAGAGTCCTGCCTCATGTCGGGAAGAAACTCTTTCCTTTGTGTTAGATTTTGCCAGAGCTCCAGGCAAACAAGCGTTGGAGGCCATCAACATGAGAAGACAAAGGGGAAAAAAATGTCTTCCGCCCTTTAAAAACTTGATATTGTCAGTTCCTGTTGCTCAGAGCAGTGAGTCCAGTCGTCAGGTGCTTAGGCCCTAACAAAGCAGGCCTTGCAAATGCAATGCTTGTCTTTTCATGACTAAGTGCATTTCTAGAACCCTGAAAAAAAAATCACTGGGGCTGTCCTCCCAGCTGCATAGTAACATCCTCTATTGATGTTTCTCAGCTTCCTCAGCCCCAGCCCCAGCCCCTGATCCCAAGAAGGTAAGGAGGGAATAGCTGATTTCATTCTTAACAGTCTCTACTTTTACAAACAAACCCTGCTTTGTTCAGCTGCACAGTTGGCTTAAGCTGCTGCCTTGTGGGTAAGCGTGTCGCCTGGCACAGCCCAGCAGACTGGGTCAGCCAGGGATGGCTTAGGGCAGAGCTGTCCTTGATGATTATGTGTAAAGACACTTTGCACCAGATAGCACTTGTCTTCCCCTTGGCCTTGTACAGCTCCTGCTTTCAAGGCTTCTCAAGATGAATGAATTACCTATGTTGTGTCAGTGGTAATTCCTGAGAGAAGAAAATCGCACTTCTCTTGACTAGCTGTTTCTTGGGATCTTGGCTGACTCTTTGCTTTCCTTTTTTTGTTGTGCCTCTCTCTCTCTCTCTCTCTCTCTCTCTCTCTCTCTCTCCCTCTCCACTCTACCCTCCTTCTTCTAACTTTTCTCTCTCTCCTTCATTTTTCTACTCTAACTCTTCATTGCCTATATGCCCCCCCCCCCGCCCCCAATACCCCGCAAATGTCCTGCAAAGGAGAGTAACTCCTATTTCCTCTGGAAGGTTTTTGAGCCTTTGTCCTATGGCTTACTTGTAGACAAGAAGATGATTTTTAAACAATAGAAATGATGACAGAGCTTTGAGATCCTAGGGCTAGAGAGATGGCTTAGTGGTTAGAGCACTGTTGCTCTTTAAGAGGACCAGGGTTCAGTTCCCAGCACCCATGGGGTGTTGCAGATGACTCATGTTCATCTGTAACTCCAGTTATAGGGCACTCAGCGCCCTCTTCTTACCTCTGGGCACACCAGCCATGCACACGGTGCACATACCTTCAAGCAGGTAAAACATTTATACCCATAAAATAAATGATTTGTTAAAAGGGGGGAAAAACCACTGGAGATCCACGCTTTGGTTCCATGCCATACAATTCTTGAATGTCCCATCTTCTGTGAATGCCCCTGGTAATATTTCTCCCACTCAGAAATTTGCTGATCATTTTTTTTTAAAGGTCTGCATTCATCACCCTTCTTCTCAAAAAGTGATAGGTGCTTAATTCTTGTGAGGTTTTCTAATTTATTTCCTGCCCTGGGCATAGAGCAGCCTTAGTTTTACAGGTTAAGGAATGCTGTGACAGGAAACACCTGTGAAACACACAAACCATGAATCCCATTTTAAAAAAAAAGACAGTTTTGTCTATATTCTTGTTTCTGCAAGGGTACTCCGTCTACACAAAGCAATTCTCCTGGTTCTTTAGAAATCCCCAGACTTGAGATGATGGTTGGATGCTCCATGGCAACAGGTACTCTTGTACTGAGCTGAGTAGGGTGAAATGGCAGCATTTATACACAGACTGAGTGAACTCTTCTTCTCATGCAACATGTAGTTCATTCCAGAAACAACCCCACAATCCACAAAGAAAGCATGAGATACTCATACTTCCAGAAACACTGCCTTGGCTCCCAGCCCCATACCCTCAGGAGACAAAGAAAACCATGCAGAAGAAACCAGGGTGCCTCTTGTTAAATATCTCACTCCTTCCCAGATCACTTAATAAAAAGGAACGGGTCTGATGGCGATCACATGAAATCGGACTACCGGTTTCTCTAACCTTACCCGTGTGTCCACCTGAATGGCCTTGTTTGGTCTGTGTCTTGTCTTTCAGGGTCTGTCTTTTAGCTCTGGAGAAATGGAGGATTAGTGCCCCACCCCCTTCTGTAATAAGATTCTGTCAGGAGCTGGCAGTTGGAAAGGATCTGTTCCGCACAACGTAATTGTAATGTTTAAGCCCCAGAAAAAGGAGATTTGTTTGGAATAAGGCATGACTTTCAGTTAAAATGAGCTTAAAATTCCCAGCTGTGGTACAGTGTTGGGAGAGTGTTCAAACCAAGCCTTTAAATTTTATCCAGATTGTCTAGGTTGAAGAGGCTTCCTTCAACTGTGGTCAGGGTCTTCAAATAGTTCATTCATTAATCTTTTGTTCTAATTGAATAGAAGATTTATAATTTGCCCTTAAAAAATACCCAAGCACAGTCTGTTTAGAATAGCTTTAAATGAAACCCCCTAGGGAAGGGAAGGAAGAGCCTAAATTAGATATCTCTGAGCTCAGGATTTCGTAAACTAGCCTCCTCAATTTTATACCAGCGGTTATTAGCGTGTGCCTCAGGGAAGGCTGTGTTCATGTCTGGCATGGAAAGAGGTTACAGAGCATGAAGAAAGGAGTCTGGTCCTTTGCTGACTGTACTTTTTTGAGGAGAAACCTACTGTGTGGCTCACCCAGGCTCAGCTGCCTCCCTGGGTGGCTGTTGGCTGGCCTGTGTCTGAGAGGAAAGAGAGGAGATGAGGATTGCTTGGTAGTGGATCCTTCCTGGCTCTTGCTTCCTGCTGGGTCCTATAGGTTCAAGGTCTCTCTTTAAAAACCTTCAAGTCTTGTGGATGCATTTCAGGAGTGCAAAGGGTTAACACTCACTGTCTATGTGCTAGTAAAGTAGATGCTAAGGGTTTTCCACACTCCAAAGTCCAACCAAAAATTGAACTTCCTCATGGAGACTACAACGCAGGGGTGAAGTCAGTTTAGTTTGTCTCAGTGTCAGTTGCATTATTTCAGTGCCTAGTGTAGTGTCTGACGAATGCTGCTGCTAGCTCAGTGCCTTGACTTAGTTGCTCTGTTAGGCTGTATCCCCTCTCAGTATGTATGCGTGGATATAGCATCCATATCAGTCTGCTTGTCTTTTCTTTCTGTCTCTCTCCCTCCTGCTCTCTTCATGTCCTTCGGTCAGACCTCTTTACAACTGTATTCTGTTTTCTTTCAGTACTGTGCTTGTGCCCTTTGTAGAAGATCATCAGGGGATGACTTCTCTGAAGCCTGAGGAAGACTTAGGGACCAGTAGAGACTACGGAGAACCTCTCCGAAGAGTCTTAACAAGCAGCTTGGAAACTTTGGCCTGTGGCCAGGGCCCCTGTCCTACTTCCTCTTTCTTGATAAATCCTATGCTTTGTATATTCATTGCAGGGAAGTCTAGTATATCTCTCCAAACTGTGGATGGCCCTGCCATGCTCTTGATCTTTCTTGGCAGCATAGGTAGAGCATCTTCTTATGTTTGGGATATCCCTATTTCTAATATCCCAGATAAAGATATCATTGTATATTCCTTACAAAAACCCAAGAAGATCTTTTTTAATAGTTTTTGGGGATACCAGTTATGGTGACTTCAAGAAAGCACGGGACTTTGAGAAGAAGAGAAGGGGCAATAGGAACCTGCCTGTGCCAAGCCGTGTTGAAGGTGTCCTTTGGGCTACTGGTTCCCATGCATGTTGCATAGCTTTTGCAACCCTACCATCTGGAATCATGCTAGCAACCTTCTTTCCCTTCTTGTCTTTGGATATTGTTCCTCAGAAGTATGGGAGCCATGATTAGTGGCCTAGAAATGGAGGCCACTTCTATTCTTATTGCACTTGGTGGCAGCAGAGGGCAAGGGTCTTTCATATCCTCAGCTGTAGTTCACAGAATGTTTTCCAGTGAGCAAAGAAGCTTGAGAGTACTGGGATGCAGCACAGATAGCCTGGGCCTTGTAAAAGAAGGCATTGCACATCAAATTTCCTTCTACCAGAGTGCCCTGAGACTATAGTCACGCTTAAGGTTTTATAGGGAATGATCCTCCAGAGAACTGATGGGCATAGCAGCCCTTTGTATCTTGGAGACTCCTTAGATTTAAAATCTAGTTTGTGTGCACACAAACACACACACTACACTATCACAGCAGGACTCATTGAAGAAAGGACAGGGTAGATCTAGAAAGACAGGTAGGATCTTGATAGACAAGAGTAAGGAAGGACATTCTGAATGTGTACATGCACATGAACCTTCCTGGCTGAACTTGCAAGTGAGGACTAGTTGGAAGAGTTAACTCTGAATGTTTTTGGAACATGTTAGGTCAACTCAAGACTATTAGACTTGAGTCTGCTGTCTTTAGAAGGATCTGGTTACAAAGTTGGTCATCAGAGTTCATTTGTATTCTCTATAAAAGCACCCTGTGCCTACATCATTCATGAAAGCAACATAGTTTATGCTGAAGATATGATTTATTGCTGGTGCCTGGAATTGTTGTCTGAGCGAGGCAGTGTGCCAATGAGATCAGCCCCTAATGAAATCTCTGTTGAGTTTCATGTATGCTACCGTAAGTGACTCCTTGGGCAAGAATACTCTTGAAATTGTGTGTTTGGTTTCCTTTACACTCACATCATCCTATGGACATCTTCTTTTTATTGGTTTTACCATTTACTCTTTCATTTCAATACATTATTGCCATGAGTATGAGTATATCTCAAGTCTGGAGTAATTCTAGTGAATCATTGAAACTGGAGGTGGTTTGGGGTTCCTGAGCAATATGCATAGGATGATTATCATGGTATATGTGGGGTAGGAAAAATAATCTATATTAGGATATTACATGAAGTAAATCTCCTTGTCCTTTCGTCTAAATTAGTTTTATGACCAAGATTTGTGTACTTTTGAATAATACAAAAGAAATATGAGAAATAAACTTTAGAAGAAAAGATATTTTCATATCGCATTAAATTTTTTTATAAGTAAGCTACAGTAGCATCAGGCACTAAGGTCATATTTTGTTGAATTGTAGAAATTCAGAAGGCGTGTTCAAGAATCTACACAAGTGTTAAGAGAACTGGAAATTTCATTAAGAACCAACCACATTGGGTAAGTATGCTCCTATAACATGTTAGCACTAACATTTTATGTTAGAAAGGAACTGAATCATCTCTAAGAACTGAGTTTCTTTATTTACCAAATGACCAAGGTTTATATGAGGGGAGTCTTTGTTAGTTCCCTGATCACTGATTATAAGAATCCGTGGAGGAAGAATGGATAGCCCTTAACTTGGGTATTTATAGCAATTCCTTATTTACTTGCTTGGCTCAAATATGGACAGTTCATCGCCAATGTTTGGTTTTGTGTATATGCGATGGTGTTCTGACAACTGAGGAAATCTTAAGAATGGGTGTAAACTGAGATCCTCAAACTCTCTCAGCCTTCAGCTGCTTTGTCTTTCCTTAATTTCTTTCCATTCACAGAGGAATGGAAACTGGAATGATATTGTCTAACCCCACTTCTTTGCATTTGAGACATATCTTGAGTCTCTTTCTTTCTTGTTAAACACTTGAGACTGTGAAGTATTCCACACAGGGAAAATGAAGTTCATGGAATCACTTCACTAAACATTTCTGAGAGTTCCTGTCATGCAACACCATTGTTGCTTTGCCTCAGACAAGAGTAGCTCTATTACATTTCCCCTTATTCCTTGGATGCATAATACATAGTACCTTATAGTCAGGTGGTTTATCTTCAAGGCAGTATGATACCAAGTACCTTATTCTGCACTCTCGGTTCTTCAGAAAGCATTAGTCTTGCTTTGTAGACAAGTGTTTCTCTGCTTGGCCTCTCATTAGCCAGGCTGGATTCTGACTCATAGCCATCCTCCTGTGTTAATCTCTCAAGTACTAAGAATATAGACATGAGAAAAGTATAGTACAACATTGGGTAAGTTATTTACATTTTCTGGATTTTGACTTTGTGGATTTGCCATGAGAGAAGATTGAAGACTATAGGCTTCAATATCTTTTCAGTCTTCCTCTTTGACATTTTTTGCAGGTCTGTTGAACTGAAATTATATGTCAATATTATTCTGTAGTTGCACTGAATATTCTGTAGAATAGATTCATGACATGAATAGCAATTTATGTCTGGTTTAAACTGATTGATATAAGCTATTTAGATGTTTAATTAGCACAGTTATTTCAGATTTTTTTTAAGCATGAAAATTATAGTACAGGGTCTAGTTGGTAGACTTTGAGGTAGAATGCTTCTTTCTTAAAGGCTACCTTGTCATGCTTGTCACCTTGAGAACTCTTCATAAAATTAGCTGATTCTTGGCTTTGTCTCCAAAAAATAGAAAAACAAGTAATAAATTTGTGACTTTGAAACTGGGAAAAATTGTTGATTCTCTCATTTTCAAGACTAAAAGAATTAATGATTAAAGACAGTTGTGTGAACTGCAGGAAGTTCACAGCTATATGGCCAGTGCATTGGCTCAAAAACACTCTGGTCTTTTTTTCTGAATTGTTTTCCCTAGCAGAACTTTCTGAAAGAATTAAGTATTTGGGGCTCTGGGGGTCAATGCACTGAGTCTTGTCTGTCTTAGGATGAAGGTGCTGGTAGTTCAGTACAATTGAACACCTGAACTTAGGAAATTGCACAGCTTCTGCTATGTATGAACCAAGAAGTAGATTCCATTTGATAGGCCCCAACAATATGCCTTGGCAATTCTCAGCTGAAAATGGTGGAATAATTTGCAGTCTGTCTTCAAGCATTTCTGAGACAATGTAAAAGTGACCATCAAATATTAAAGCAAGATATTCATTTCTAATACAAAGCTGGAGGAATAGAAAGAGCCTGGGCAGTCTTCAAGCAGTTGGAGTGATTTGTTGTCTAGGTTACAGTAGGCACACTGAAAGATGCTTCTGAAAGCATCTTTATTAGCTGAGATTCCCCCTTGCCCACTGTTTATGTGAGACTCTTGAGACAGTGGGTATAGCTCTAGAAGGGATCTATTGTCTGTATGCAAAGCCATGAGCACACACAAAATGACACTTGATGAAACCACATGTCAAGATTTTGACGTGTATATCTTGCTGATTCGAATCTGAATCAGTCTCTTCATTCTCTCAGCTTACTGCCTTGACCTCATTAGATAGGAACAAATTCTGAAGAATCACTAACTGGTAAAAATTATCCATTGCTACCATGAGGAGGAAATTTGGTCTACTATGATCCATATGTCCTTGTTTGCACTTTGGATAATAGAAAGGAAATTAGGCACCAATTTGTCTGCTGAAGAGGTCTTGATGCAAAGACCAAATTAATAAAAGGTACCCCTCTTATAAAATTGATAAATTTAAATTACACAAGCCCTCTGCACTTACTAAGTTAACCTCTCACCCACTAAATGAGAGTAGCAGTGCTTAGCTCCTAAGAATGAGATGCCTGGATCTGATGCACAATACTCAGTATGTAACAGCTATTGTTTGCTAGATTGAGGAGAATATCTAAATAATTCAACAGCAGTTTATAACATCTTCCTAAGCAATTCCATGTGTAGAATGTGATCTCGTCTACCCAAAATGCTACCTGAGCACTTGGAAGATTATGATTTCCAGAACTTAAAATCTGAAATTACACTTAAAATCCATTTGTCCTGAAAAAAATTATCCTTGGCATGTGCTTGGGTCTCAAGGCTGAAGTTGTGAGTGGGCTTTGGTGAGGTAACATTCTAAGCTGCAGCTTTGACAAGTGAAAGGTTCATTCTGAGTTTCATATAAGCCCAAAACTCTATTAAATGGAGCAATCTTTTGAGAAAGAAAATTAATTTTTTGAGTTACGTTGAAATAAGACTTTGCCTAGGAATAATCCCATCCACTTACTTTTAGGAGTTTTAGCATTGCAGAAGGATTGGATTATGAATCCAAACCCCTGATCCTATTTGAAATATCCTTGAAAAGAACCGAGTACCATTACAACACACTGACAAGCAATATGAGTGGGCAGAAGCCAACGTACATCAGATGTCTGGGCAGCTGCTGTGGTGGAAGAGTGAGCTGGAGAGCTTTGCTAGCTTTATTCCATGGGGCTGCGGCATAGGTGATTTCTTTTAACGCCACTGCCTATAATAATGGAAAATTACTTTTCAGTCTGAATGCAAGGTCATAGACATTCTAAAAGTTGTTTACTTCACTTGTAGGTGGTTGAGACAACAGGCATGAAGAATGTAACAAGTTGGCTAGGGTCAGGGAGGAGTGTGTAGAAAAGAGAAGGCACTGAAGAACTGCTTAGTGAAGGCCTTTTCTCCTAGACTGTCAGGCGTTCTGTGGGTCAGTGATGGCTGGAGTTGGACCTGGTCAGAGAGGAGAGAGAATGGCCAACACTTTTCTAAGATGTACACAAATTGTGTGTGTATGTGAATGCGTGCATGCTTGCGTGCATGTGTGTGTTTGTGTGTATGCACCCGTGTGTGTGTGTGTGTGTGTGTGTGTGTGTGTGTGTGTGTGTGTGCATGCATGTGTGTGTATTGGGCTACCTTGTGATCAGTTCATTCTTACATGGTGCTGCTTTGGAAATCATCAGGGTCATAGTTATTTGTCATTTGTTAGGCACATTGGTTGCATTATTTCACAGAAAAATGATTGTGTTACTGCTCTGTCATTGAACCACTGTTATGTATATGGGAAGACTGAAGGGCAGCTGCTAATTATTTTTCCCCACTCGAGAGCAGTAAGAAGCACTGAAGACCTGAACCAGGATTTATCTACATTTAAAGCCTGTTGTTCATACTGACAGTTCCCAGTCTTTTTGGCATTCTAGACTCCTTTATTCTAGCTAGTAATTTTGGAATTCAGTAACCTATTGTTGTTTATATGAATTAAGTCTAGTAACATTTACCATCTTAGAAATTAAAACTGACAAATTTAAAGTTTATTTATTATGAAATACTTAGTAGCAAACTTTTAATATATAAACAAATACTGCTATGAATATTAGCATACATAACATTTCACGAAATGTAACTATTTAACAAAATAACCAAAATTCCCTGTAAACAGTAGCTTTATTTATTTCCTCATAAGAATTCTTTTGAATCTTCTGTCATATCTTTGGAATAGAAGGCAGCTGGGTGTTCCTGACATTGCATTCAGCTTGTTTTGATATTTATTTTTGTTAGGTGTAGATTAAGAACATTTGGAAAATAAGAATTCCTAAGTGACTTTTCCAGATAGTTGCAGAGATTCTTCTGATAGCACACTAAAATTCTCAGAGTGAAAAGGCCTAAATAAAGGTGCTAATGATGCACCGCGTTCTGTTAGAATCCATTGTGTTGTTTCCCGCCCTGAGTGGATGTTTTCACCCATGGATCCTGTGGCCATGATTCCTGAACTGATCGTTTGGAAAGCAGGCTCACTAAAGAACTGTGCAAACATGTGATGCTATAACACTTTTGTTGTTGTTATTTCTTGAGACAGGGTTTCTCTGGGAAGCCTGATTTCTCTAGCAATCCTGGAACTTGCTCTGTAGACCAGGCTGGCCTTGAACTCACAGTGATCCACCTGCCACTGCCTCAGAGGGCTGGAATTAAAGGTATGCACTACCACTGCCCAACTATATATTTAAAAAAAATACTTTTTGTTAATTATTGCCATTGCCATCAGGATACACTTTTAATTATCATAAAGCTATCAAACTAGTGTAAACACAGGTTTTCCTAAACTCTTGTTTTAAAAAAATTATTTATTTATTTATTTCTTCAAGTTACATCTCAATTGCAATCCCCTCCCTACTACCCCCTCTGGTCCCACCCCCCCCACCCTCTTCCCCTCAACCCCCCATCCTCTTCCCCCCCCTTTTTAAGTTTAAGATATATCTTTTCCCCACCAACAGCTTCCCCTTTCAGTCCAACAAATGGCTCTTTTTCCCTGTCTTGGCAGAGGTAGGCTGTCGACTTACCTGCTTTCAAGTTTTGTCCTTTTTGGACAGCATTCTGTCTACAGTTGAAGCAAGGGATTTTTCTTGTCAAGTGATAGGCTTACCACTAATTTAGCCATCTCCAATTGGAGATTCTTCGATGCTCATCTTCTACTTGGAGTAGAATAGGGGATGCTGTCAGGAGCTGACATGTCTCAATATCAAAAATATCTTAAGTTAAGAAAGCATCTTTGGGCAGGGTGTAGTGGTGCATGCCTTTAATACCAGCACTCAGGGGGCAGAGGCAGGTGGATCTCTGTGAGTTCAAGGCCAACCTGGTCAACAAAGCAAGTCCAGGACAGCCAAGGATACACAGAGAAACCCTGTCTTGAAAAACCAAAAAAAAAAAAAAAAAGTCTTTGAATGCCATATTCTGCAGATGTCTTGAGGTTTTTTAAGACCACCTATCTTTTTCCTTATATTTGGATAAGCAAATGTTGCTTGTCTCTTAGCTACTTGATTTCTGATTAACTTAGAGAATAACTGTGATAGACTATCCTAGTACCTAACAAAATGACATGCTTGAATGACTATTAGTTTGCATTTCTTAATTATCCTAAACAGTTTATGACAGTTGCTAACAAAAGGCCAAAACTTCACATTTCAGTTTTAAGCGTTACCTAGGTACAATACCTTAAAAAGAGTTAACCTTAATTTTGTATCAATACACAAAGATCACTACCAATGTGGCCACATATAATCTTAATTTTGTATCAATATACAAAGGTATAAGAGCATATTCAATAATCTGTCTTTTTTCTTTATCATTCCTGTATTATGTCTATATCACATTTTTTTCTCAAGTCTTTTCACTTCTACATAGGAAAGAAAGAAGAATACAGATAAGAAAAAGACAAATCCCTGGGTCTAACCTCCAAAACCTATTTAACAAGACCATTTAACAGCTTGTAATCTCTCCCCCTAAATAGCAAGTATCTATAACCCATCAAATGACCAAAGCGGGAAGAAAATTTTGGAAATGGGATGTCATTCTCTTAAAATGACTTCTGTTGATTTGGGACATAGTAAACCTGTTTGGGGCCCAAATAAGAATGGAAAAATGGTTAAGCATGTTAATAAAATCATTTGATGTTCAGTCCTTTTGTGCTCAGCTATTTAAATGTCCTAAGAAGTTTGTAGACAGAAGCTGAACTTCAGGGCTTTACTGAAGTTCTGGCTGGAACCGTCTGTGGAACTGAACTGAACAATTTTTAAGCAATTTTGAGTTGTTGTGGTTGTAGGTTTTTGAGGAACCAGCTATTGAGGAAGTCTGCAAAGCTGGATCATCTAGGCTGCTTGTCTTCTTTGGTGTCTGATCTGTTTTCTTCTGAGGTCTCAGTTGTCCAGTTGTCCCTGGATTCCTTAGATAGATGCTTTAAATCTCCTGGAAAGATAAGAACAGAGCCTTGTCCTAATCCTAACTCTGGGACACTACTTTTTTTTGGGGGGGAGCAGGTAATATTTGTCCTGGAGCAAATTGGTTTTTTTTTGGCAATATAAAAAGTATTATCTTTCAATTGAGATTAAAAAAGAAATTATTTTGATATTTTGGAACTAAACAAACCTTTAAGTGTATATATTTTGAGATCTCAAAGGACAATTCACTTTGAATTCCAGCATGCCTTTTGTGAGTAGCTTTTAAATTTAAATCCTTCCAAATCCTATGTGCCTGTCTCTGCATTCTAAGTATTGGGATCAAAGGCATTGGCTTCCCAACTGATGGGATTAAAGATGTGCACCACCACCCCTGGATTGAAGTTTTTCTCTATTTAGAGGTTGCTTTGTGTCAGGCTGGCCTTGAACTCTGAGATCTGCAGGTTTCTGTCTCTAGTGTGTTGGGATTTAGGGTGTATCCTCAAATGATGGGACTAAGGGTGTGCACCATCACCACCCTGTTCCTTCTAACTCTAGAATTTATAAGACAACTAACTCTATAGTAATCCTCCAGCCTCTGCTGGAGTTAAAGGCATGGGCTAACACCATACTTCTCTTTTATTTTACCTTAGCTCCAAATTTTTTCAACTCTTGGAGGTTTAGAAACCAGGTTGAACTGTAGTAACCTTCAATTTATTTACAGCATTTTAATCCTCTTACCTGCTTTTTAATGTCAAACCACGAAAATATCCTTTATATTCACACAAAAAACTTTAAAGCTACTATCAAATTTGTGTAAGCTATGTGGAAACCTGCAATCTAACATTCCAATCTGAAATTAAGGCCATTTTTTTCTTTCATGTCAGTAAGGCAAGTATACCTTTGGTAAATTACAGTTTGAAAATTTTATATTGTATCTTTATTATATTTTTTAATCTTATTAACTGTTTTCTAAAAAAAGTATTATTTTGTTTTCTCAAGTTACTTCTAGTACATAGTTTCCTTCCTCCTCCCCTCCTAGCCTCTCCCTCCCTCTTCACCTCCCTCCCTCCCTTATTATTCCTCTACTTGGTAGTCTCCTTCTTCTCAGATGAGGTGGGCCCTCACATGTCATACTCCCTCAGTTCTTCAGTCATGTGAGAGCCAAGAGCTTCCAGTTTTACTGGGGCTTGATATGGCACACCATCTAGGGTAAGGTGTTCCACCAACCAGCAGCACATTCCATGACTCACTGCTGGGTGAAATTTTTTCTAGGATAGATATACTAGGTTCCTATCTATTTGGGTCTGTGAGTTGTAGGATGCTTATTCTGTGATGTATGGTTAATATCCATTAATAAGAGAGTACATACCATGTTTATGTTTCTGGAACTGAGTCAGCTCACTTAGGATGAGCTTTTCTAGATCCATCCATTTGATTTCGAATTGCATGATTTCCTCATTTCTGATAGCTGTGTAGTATTCCATTATATAAATGTACCACAGGTTTTTTGTTTTGTTTTATTTTTATCCATTCTTCAGTTGAAGGATATCTGGTTTGTTTCCAGTTGCTGGCTATTACAAATGAAGCTGCTATGAACATTGTTGAGGCAGTGTCCTTGTGATTTTGTTTAGAATCTTTTGGATATATACCCAAGAGGGGTATGGCTGGGTCTTGAGGTAGAATTATTCCCAATTTTCTAAGATATCTCCAGATTGATTTCTAAAGTGGTTGCACAAGTTTGCATTACCACCAGCAATGGGGGAGTGTTCCTCTTTCTCCACATCCTTGGCAGCATGTGCTATCATTTGAGTTTTTGATCTTAGCCATTCTGACAGGTGTGAGATGGAATCTCAGAGTTGTTTTAAGTTGCATTTCCCTGATGACCAAAGATATTGAACATTTGTTCAAGTGCCTCTAGGCCTTTAGAGATTCCTCTTCTGTGAATTATTGATTTAGCTCTGTACCCCATTTTTGATGGGGTTATTTGATTTTTTGATGTTTAATTTCTTCAGTTCTTTATATATTTTGGTTATTAGCCCTCTGTCGGATGTTGGGTTGGTGAAGATCCTTTCCCAGTCTGTAGGCTGCTGTTTTGTTCTAAGGACAGTGTTCTTTGTCTTACAGAAGCTTTTCAGTTTCATAAGGTCCCATTTATTGATTGTTTGTTTTAGTGCCTGAGCTTTCTGTTCAGGAAGTTGCTGTTGGTGCCAGTGAGTTCCAGGCTTTTCCCCACTTTCTCTTCTATTGATGTTAGTGTGTCCACATTTATGTTGAGGTCTTTGACCCACTAGACTTAAGTTTTGTTCAGGTTGATAAGTATGGATCTATTTGGATTCTTCTACATGTTGTCATCCAGTTATACCAGCACCATTTATTGAAGATGTTTTCCTTTTCCATTGTATGGTTTTGGCTTCCTTGTTGAAAATTAAGTGACCGTAGGTGTGTGGGTTTATTTCTGGGTCTTCGATTTGATGCCCTTGGTCAACTGGTCTGTTTCTATACCAGTACCATGCTGTTTTTATTACTATTGCTGTGTTGTACAGCTTGAAATCTGGGATGGTGATACCTCCAGTTGTTCTGTTATTGTACCTGATTGATTTAGGTATTCTGGGTTTTTTGTTATTCCATATGAAGTTGAGAATTGCTTTTTCCAGGTCTGTAAAGAACTGGTTGGTATTTGGATAGGAATTGCATTGAATCTGTATATTGCTTTTGGTAAGATGGTGATTTTTATTATGTTGATCCTACCTATCCATGAGCATGAGAGATCTTTCCATCTTCTGATGTCTTCTTCAATTTCTTTATTCAGGGACTTGAAGTTTTTACCATACAGGTCTTTCATTTGCTTGGTTAGAGTTACACCCAGGTATTTTATATTATTTGTGGCTATTGTGAATGGTGTTGATTCCCTTATTTCTTTCTCAGCCCATTTATCTTTTGTGTAAAGAAGGGCTACTGATTTTTTTGAATTGATTTTGTATCCACCCACCTTGCTGAAGGAGTTTATCAGCTGTAGGAGTTCTCTGGTGGAATTTTTGGGGTCATTTATGTATACTATCATATCATCTGCAAATAGGGATAATTTGACTTCTTCCTTTCCAATTTGTATCCCCTTGATTTCCTTTAGTTGTCTTACTTCTCTAGCTAAAACTTCAAGTATTGTGTTGAAGAGATACGGAGAGAGTGGGCATCCTTGCCTTGTCCCTGATTTTAGAGGAAATGCTTTAAGTTTCTGTCCATTTAGTTTGATGTTGGCTATTGGCTTGTTGTAAATTGCTTTTATTATGTTTAAGTATGGTCCTTGTGTGCTTGATCTCTCCAAGGCTTGTAACATGAAGGGTGCTGTATTTTGTCAAAAGCTTTTTCAGCATCCAATGAGATGATCATGTGGTTCTTTTCTTTCAGCTTGTTTATGTGGTGGATTACATTGATGGATTTTCTAATGTTGAACCACCCCTGCATCTCTGGGATGAAGCCTACTTGATCATGGTGTATGATACTTTTGATGTGATCTTAGATCCGGTTTGCAAGTATTTTATTAAGTATTTTTGCATCCATGTTCATAAGGAAAATTGGTCTGAAATTTTCTTTCTCCGTTGGGTCTTTGTGAGGTTTAGGTATCAGAGTGACTGTGGCCTCATAGAATGTGTTTGGCAGTATTCCTTCTGTTTCTATGTTGTGGAAGAGTTTGAAGAATACTGGTGTTAGCTCTTCTTTGAATGTCTGGTAGAATTCTGTGCTAAAATCATCTGGCCCTCGGCTTTTTTGATTGGAAGACTTCTAATGACTTCTTCTATTTCCTCAAGGGTTATAAGACTGTTTAAGTTGTTTACCTGTTCTTGATTTAACTTTGGTAGGTGGAATCTATAAAGACAATTGTCCATTTCATTTAGGTTTTCCAATTTTGTGGAGTACAAGTTTTTGAAGTAGGACCTAATGATTCTTTGGATTTCCTCAATGTCTGTTGCTATTTCCCCCTTTTCATTTCTGATTTTTTTAATTTGGGTATTTTTCCTCTGCCTTTTAGTTAGTTTAGCTAAGGTCTTGTCTATTTTGTTGATTTTCTCAAAGAACCAACTCTTGGTTTTGTTGATTCTTTGTATTGTTCTTCTTGTTTCTAAGTTGTTGATTTCAGCCCTGAGTTTGATAATTTCCTCTTGTCTGCTCCTCTTGGGAGTGTTTGCTTCGTTTTGTTCTACCTTTTTCAGGTGTGCTTTTAGGTCACTAGTATGGGACCTCTCCAGTTTCTTTTTGAAGGCACTTAGTGCTATAAACTTTCCTCTTAGCATTGCTTTCAATGTGTCCCATAAGTTTGGATATGTTTTGCCTTCATTTTCATTGAGTTCTAAGAAGACTTTAATTTCTTTTTTATTTCTTCCCTGACCCAGAGGTCATTGAGGAGTTGTTCAGTTTCCATGTTTTTGCAGGTTCTGTTTTTTTTTTTTTTTAATTGTTGAAATCTAGCTTTATTCCATGATGGTCTGATAAGTGACAAGGGGTAATTTTCCTGTATCTGTTCAGCCTTGCTTTGTGACTGACTCTATGGCCAATTTTGGAGAAGGTTCCATGAGGTGCCGAGAAGAAAGTATATTCTTTTGTTTTGGGGTAAAATGTTCTTTAGATATCAGTTAGGTCCATTTGATTCATGACATCTGTGAGGTTCATTATTTATGTTTGGTTTCTTCATTGTTGATCTGTCCAGTGGTGACAGTGGTGGTTTGAAGTCTCCCACTATTAATATGTGAGGTTCAATGTGGAATTTGAGCTTCAGTAGTGTTTCTTTAACAAATGTGGATGGTCTTACATTTGGGGCATAGATGCTCAGTATTGAGATTTCATCTTGGTGGACTTTTCCTTTGAGTATAGTGTCCTTCCCCATCTATTTTTGATTAATTGTGGTTGAAAGTCTAATTTATTTGATACTAGAATGGGCACTCCAGCTTGCTTCTTGGGTCCATTTGCTTGGTATATCTTTTTCCAGCCCTTTACTTGGAGATAATGTCTATGTTTTTTGCTGAGGTGTGTTTCTTGTAAGCAGCAGAATGTGGGATTCTGTTTTCGCATCCATTCTGCCAGCTTGTGTCTTTTTATTGGGTAATCAAGTCCATTGCTATTGAGAGATATTAATGACCTGTGATTGTTACTTCCTGCCATCTTGATGTCGGTAAAAATAATGTGTGAGTGAGCTTCTCTTCTTTTGGTTTTGCTGCAAGCATACTATTTGCTTCCTGTGCTTTTTTGTGTGTAGGTAACCTCTTTGGGTTGGAGTTTTCCTTCTAACATCTTCTGTAGAGCTGGATTTGTGCATAGATATTGTTTGAATTTAGCTTTGTCATGGAATATCTTGTTTTCTCCTTCTATGTTGATTGACAGTTTTGCTGGAAACAGTAGTCTGGCCTGGCATTTGTAGTTTTTTAGGGTCTGCAAGATATCTGTCCAGGCCCTTCTGGCTTTTAGCGCCTCTGAAGAAAAGTCAGGTGTGATTCTGATAGGTTTGCCATTATATGTTACTTGACCCCTTTCCCTAGCAGCTTTTAATATTCTTTCTTTGTTCTGTACATTTAGTGTTTTGATTATTATGTGGCGGGAAGATTTTCTTTTCTAATCTATTTGGAGTTCTGTAAGCTTATTGTACAGTTATAGGCATCTCGTTTTTTAGATTTGAGAAATTCTCTTCAATGATTATGTTGAAGATATTTTCTGGTCCAAGGAGCTGGGAATCTTCTCTTTCTTCTATTCCAGTTATTCTGGGATTTTGCCTTTTCGTAGTGTCCTTGATTTCCTGAAGGCTTTGTGTCAGGACTTTTTTAGATTTTATATTTTCTTTTCTTTTTATCAATTTATATTTATCAGTTTCTTCAATTTTATCCTCTGAGCCTAAAATTCTTTCTTCCATCTCTTGTATTCTGTTGGCGATGCTAATGTCTGTAGTTCGTTTTCTTTTCTTAAGGTTTTCCAGTTCCAAGGATGTCTCAGATTAGATTTTCTTCATTGCTTCAACTTCCCTTTTCAGGTCTTCCATTTCTTTAAGTACTTTATTCATTTCCATCACTTTTTTTGCAGTACTTTGTTGTTGCTCTCTGAGATATTTGATTTCCTCCGTTAGGCCTTCTATTATTAATATAAGCATAGGAGTAAGATCATTTTCCTTTGTTTCAATTGTGTTAGGATGTCTAGAGTTTTTTGTAGCATTATATCTAGGATCTGGAGACATCATATTGCTTTGAGTTTTTTTTTTTTTTTTTTTTTTTTACCATGTTCTTGCATTGACCTTTTGTCATCTGATTGACCCTGGTGTTGTCTGTTTGTTTTTTTTTTCTGTCAGTTGATCTTGGTGCTCAGGAAAACTCCCTGTTCTGGGAGTTGGGTGATCCTGAGATCCTGGTGTCCACCTCCGGATGGCGCGCAGGTTTCTGTAATAGACTGGCTCTCAGAGAGGAGAGTGGCTGTTGCTCTCCTCAACTGGTTGTGACCCAACTGGACCAATATACAGGGGATTGAAATCAGGAGGGGCTATCCTCTGAGGACCTGAGAGCTGGAAGGTCTCCTCAGAAAGGCAGGTAGAGTTGTGATTGGGCCTGTGTTCTCCCCTCACTGACACAGTTGTTCTAGTTCAGCAGCTAGGCTGACCGTGCAGCCAGCGAGCTCCACCCAAGATGGTGCCAGCTTCAGTGTGCCTGTTGCTGACTCCCTCAAATGCTTGGGTGCTAGGGTGAGTGACCCGCCCCAGTATTTGTGGAGAACACACAGTAGCCGGTTCTGTTTGCAGGCAGTCTTGCCTCCTAATTTCTTTGCTGTGACTGGGTTAGGTCTCTGCCTCTCTGCTACAGTGTACACTGTGCTGCCATGTTGGAAACTCCGGGGGAAAAAAAATCTTGCTTACCTTTGCTCTTGTGGTCCGGCTGTTTTTCCCTCTTGGGTGTACAGGTCCGTGTGCAGGCTGGATATCAGGCAGACAGGCAGGCAGCTGATTTGTGGCTGGAGCCATGGGCTGGATCTGCTTGTGGGCTAGATCTGCTCTAGCAGGCGCTCATCTTCAGACCAAACTTTTATTTTTTTTAAGCTAAAAATTTATCGTTAGTGACGAATATTGTCTGTTTTTCCCAAAGCAACAGACTGACTTCATTGAGCTTTGATAAAATGTCTTTCAAATCCTGCAGATGTCATCATCACAGTTCAAAAGTGAATTGGCAGGCCATGGAAAAATGGCTCTGCCATCCTTGCCCCTCACATGACTGCCCAGGTGCATGGGCAGTCAGCAGATGTTTTGTATGTGGCTTCTAAGTTTGTCACAAAGAAACAGAAAGATGTGTACTCACCATCGAGCTTTAATAAATTACTTTACTGAGGATGCTCTTCAGCAAGAATGCTTTTGCCACATCATTGCATGGAGTGAAGAATGTGATAAGCAGATCTGTGTGTTGTCCTCAGTAGTGTTACTGAGTCTCCTTCACAGTGAAGTGTGTCAGGGTCATGGAGTTGGGTTTTTTTGTTTATTTTTCAATTAGTTTTTTTTTTTAAGTACTAGCAGCTTAAAACCAAAACTTTGCATGCATCAAGTCTTACTACTTCTCAGAAAATAGATCAACCCTGAGAGGTATCCTGAGAGACTTTCTAGGATTCTTAGTGGTGAGGTGATGGGTACACTGAGAACTGACTTTGGTCGACTCTGGGTAATACTGACCTCTCTCTTGGCTCCCTGATTTTTCAGCAAATTTTCATTCCAGCCGGCCATCTGACTATCAGACTTTCCTCTACAGGAGCCTGGCAAAGGGAATAACACTTGTCTCTTTTGTGCATCTTGCCATTTGCTTGACCTTGGAAGTCATATGACAGAAGGAGGTTTCTAAGACTTAATTTTTTTTTTTTTTTTTTTGGTTTTTCGAGACAGGGTTTCTCTGAGTTTCCTTGGCTGTCCTGGACTCACTTTGTAGACCAGGCTGGCCTCGAACTCACAGTGATCCGCCTGCCTCTGCCTCCCAAGTGCTGGGATTAAAGGCGTGCGCCACCACCGCCCAGCAAGACTTAATTTTTTGTAGGAAGAAATTTGATTATAAGATATTGGGAGGCAAGGAGAACAAAACTTTGACAGCATACTGCGAGCAGACTACAGTTCAGTACCGAATTGTCTGTGTTTGCACGTAAAACCTTTCTTTGGCTATAGTTTTTTTTCCAGAACACTGTCTCATTATCCCTGTCTCTCCAACCTTCCAAGCATCTGATTTGGAATTTGCTTCAATTCAAATTTATAACATATGGTAATCACATTTGAATTTGCAAGGCCTTTAGGAAGTAATACACGCTGTCAGAGTCAGAAATAATTCTGTTTTCCAAAACCTATAATCACTCAATTTGAAACTGTTTGCCTATTGGCAATGTTTAAAAGAGTCTAGAGCATGCACAGAGAGGAGAATGGAGCTGTACAAATGTGGACAGACTCACTGTTTGGTTAAATACATAAATTACAGGGTGAAGTACACATCCCATCACCCTTGATTATTTGTATTTTTTGTGTGTACAGGGGAGGGGGGTGTATGTGAAGATCAGAAGAAAACTCGTAGAAAACAGCTGATTCTTTCTTCTACTGTGCAGGTCCCAGGGGTTGAACTCAGGTTGTTAGGCTTGGAGGCAGAGTCTTTACCTGTTGAACCAAGTCTCTGACCCCCATATTCCTTTCAGTACCTGAGATTTAAGGCCCCCCCCCTTAACACCTGCCCTTTTACATCTTTACCCATTTTCTTTCTTTTGTGTTACAGTTCATGAATGATCACTCTGGACTCTTCTCACCTATGTAAAATTTCCCAGTCAGAAGGGATAGCAATTTATATGATTGAGTAAAAAGAGAGGGCTGACTTCTTATTTACTGTGGAATGACTTAGCTAAGTCAACACCACTGATACACCCTGAGGCAGGATGATCAGTGGTGAATGTCTCATGTCTCAGTCTCTTCTAGATCACTTAGGTATATCAGATTGCACTTAATACCCAAGGATGATCCTGTAACTGTAGGACCAGAACCCACTTTGTGACACTAAACCTGAGGCAAGTCATGCTACTTTAGGACATAAACAACCGGTTCCTGTTTCACTTCGAAAATTATCTTTCTGGGGCTTTTGGTTATAGTTAGCAAGTGGGACACTGATTAGGAGGTTGAAGTAAAGAAGCAAATTAAACCTGGTTTCTTCATCAGAATCTACTACATACATTCGCATACCGAATCAAAAGATTCATAGACCTGCTATCCTTGGCTATTCCCTGCTTTGTTGAGGTCAAGTTCCCCGTGTCTGTGTAAGGTTTCCTCCTGTGCAGGTTGTGGGTGATCCTCCTATGTAGATGGGATGGAGGAACCTGTGGGTGATAAGTGACAGGGTCTCATGGCATCGTGGGACATCTGTGCTCTTTGTGGAAGTGTCTGAAGAAACAATTTCAATGGCTATTTTTTTTTTTTGAACTCCCACGTTGGCGAGCAACTGAATAGAATATGTGAAACTGAGCCTGCCCTGAAAAGCCTGGATTTTGGTGGTTCTCTTTGTGTTGAAAAGACACCCATCTCTGAAGGACAGTTTGTGTTACTCCTTCAGAGCACTGGGCCAGAGCAGCGGAGAGGCAAAGAGGCAGGAGCTTAGGGTCCTGGTTGCATAGAAGTGTCACCTGCTGTTCAGAGGAGTGCTAGCATTCCCAAGTGCCCTACCAGAAAGAAATATCTTTTTCCCCTCTGTTTCTAAGCTTTTGATGATCATCATTTAAAAAATGTTCAGTGTCCCTGGGGACTTGGTTGCAGAGGAAGGAATTAAATAAAGTATCTGGGAGTGGATGTGGTGAGATCATGTGTGTGGCTGTTCTGGAACTTTCTGCCTCCACCAGAAGACAGTTCCTTGAGCAGTGTTTAGATCTACTGACAAAGCTGTTCTGTGAGATGGGTTCCTTTGCTAATGCTACCACTTTGGACTCCTCTTAAATGTTATGTTTATGAGGGCACACTTTTAAACTCTTTTTTTTATTGTTATTATTATATTAATATTTCTACCTCCTTTCCAACCCACCAACCCAAGGTATGGGAGAAAAGTTAGTAGAGACAGACAGTGTAGACCTCTTTAGACGTAAGTCCTTGGGGTGGTTTGTCAGGATTTTGGAAGTCCAGTCAAACAGCATACACTGTAATAGGTACTAGCAGCAATGGGAACAGAGCCAACCAAGAAACCAGCAGCAGAGGAGTCAGGGGACAGCAGAAAATGCAGCAGCTCTCACATCCCTACCTGGGGAATCAGTGAATAAGAGGTCGAGCTAAGTAAAAAGCAATGCTTCTCTGTCTTTTATGTTCCCTTTATACACTCTTAAGAGTCTGCACAAGGCTGTATTCCAGTTGACCAACTTCACCATCCCACCCCACCGCAACCCTTACATGAGGAACTTTCCTGTTGACTAAGATCCTGCAGTGTCTGTCCATCAAAAATGTTTTCCAGCAAAAAGCATGTTACCTGAGTGTGACAGTTTCTGGCTGGCTAAACATCACACACTTTTCCGTAAGGATATTCCTCATGACCCTCTCATGCACGTGTTTTTCCACAGGCACATGAACAAAGCACTCCTACATCCCACACTTGAGACCAAAACAAAACACACATCCATTCAACACAACCACGTTCTTAAAGAAACCAAAAGTTTCACCACATGTTTACCTACAGCTATGGATAAATGCCTGTCTTTTGTGGTAGCTGACTGAAGTACTTGGAAGAATATAAGTAAGGGTGTCTGGTTTCTCACATTCCTGACCCCTGATATTTCTTGTATACTTGAATCTGCATCATCAAGATGAAAAGACCAAAAGAGAGAAAACAGAGGAAAAAGTAAAGACCAGAAAACCAACCAACCAACCAACAAACAAGGCATCTAGAGTCTACTAGATTCTTCTTGTGCCACAGACCTCTCAAGGCATTGTTCTTCCTCAGACACTTGATACCATTGCTGTGCTGCTGTTGTCCTAGCTAGTAAGTATGACTTCCACATCCTTAGCCAGGCAACCTTGTGACGTGGTGTTCCCAGAGGGACACAACCACTTCAGATTGTAGTATGTGTCGTGTCTCTTGTGTTATCACAGTGGTTGGAGCCATGCTTTGTACCCATCAGTTGTTGGAGTTTCACACTGAGTGATGGTTTCTTCTGATGCCCGCACAGTCCCTGATATCTGTACAGTCTTTGATGAGGGAGGCAGGTACTGTGTAAAATCAACAGACAGAAATTTATCCTCAGGATGTACAAAATGCCGATTCATTTGTCTATTGGAGTCATTCTGGACAGCAAAATACAAATATGTGGTTATTCTTCTTGAACTGTTACCCAGCATTCAAATGCAAGCTAAAAGAGTTTAAGAATCTTTGAAAGTGTTTGCACGTGTTAGTCCTGCTGATAGTCCGTGGTACCTACAGTCGTTTAAAAGTTTTCATACTCATGGAAAATATTAAGCAAGTCATTATCCCTATTGAATTTCCAGAAGTTCATAAGCATTGACCTCTCATTGGTGGTTTTGTGGTTTCTTCAGTTGGGTATGCTAAGGATTGAGCTTGGATTTGGAGTCATGCCTGGATCGCAGTGGCTATGGCACCATGTCCCTAGTCTGCCTTGTTTTTTTTGTCTAGTCTTGGCGTGTTCAGCAAGGCCAGCCATCATTTATGGTTGAAAGTACATTTAGGGGGCTGGAGAGATGACTAAGTGTTTAAGAGCACCAGCTTCTCTTCCAAAGGAGCCAGGTTCAAATCCCAGCACCCACATGGCAGTTCAGAACTGTCTATAATGGCTGGGTGTAGTGACTCACACCTTCAATCCCAGCACTCGGGAGGCAGAGGCAGGAGGATCTCTGAGTTGAAGGCCAGCATGGTCTACAAAGTGAGTTCCAGGACAGCCATGGCTACACAGAGAAACCCTGTCTTGAAACAAAAACAAAATTCAAAAAAAGAAAAGTACATTTAGACAAATACTTTTACTTAGAAACTTCTTTGAAATAGCTTAAGTCTTTAGACAGACAAATGTAAGGATGGGAATGGCATACGTGCTCTTTTTGCTTCTTATTCTCACACAATTACCTGTGGTTTTTGTTGTTATTGTTTTATTTTTGGTTTTTAAAGACAGGTTTCTCTGTGTAGCCTTGGCTGTCCTAGAACTTATTCTGTAGACCACACTGGCTTCAAGTTTAGAGATCCACCTGCCTCTGCCTCCTGAGTGCTGTGATTAAAGGCTTGTGCCACCATTGCCTGGTATAATCTATGGTTTTCATACCTCATCCAGAAATGCCTACTTCCTGTGAAATAGTCGAGGTCTTCCTTTGTATTTCCTTTCAGACTTTGGATGTTTCCAAGAAGAAACCACAGCTACCCACTGTATCCTTTCCACAGGCCTTTGATCAATGTCACCAATATTTTTTTTTCTTTCCCCAGATGGGTCAGAGAGTTTTTGAATGAAGAAAACAAAGGCCTTGATGTTCTTGTGGATTATCTATCCTTTGCACAGTATGCAGTCACGTAAGTAAACTTAACTTGTTTGCATATCAGTTTCACACTGTGAAGATGTAGCCCAGTGGTAAAAATCACATACGTCACTGAAGGCAGAAACCCACAAGCAGATGGGGGTAAGTTTAAAGAGATATATCTCTGATTTTGTAGCTAAAAATGAATCACACAATTGATACTAGAAATGCCATTAAGGCAGAAATAAAACGGGTCAGTAAAAACCACCTTGAAGACTTATGTCCTATGGTAGGGCTGAAACCCAGGATCTGGCTTTGCTGCTGAACTGCAGCCACAATGCAAAAGAATGACTTTCCTGAGGGATTGAGTTAAGTGAATCTGTGGGGTAGACAGATTGTATGACACATTGCCGACTAAACAAAGGCAATAGCAACGAATGAGTGTCCTTTCACTTTTGATTAAGTTTTGGTGTGCTGGGGATTGAAGCAGGGCCTTGTGCATGTCCATATGGCGGGACTGACCCTGTGACGCATTTGGGGCATAGGACAGTAGTAGAGCCTTTGCCTGTCATATGTGAGGCCATGGGAACAGTCTCAGTGGGGAGGGGGAAATGATATAGATGCCTTTGTGTGTGTTCTGGCAAATGAACAGATAAGGATGCAATGTTAGATAGCCACATAGGGGCCCTGGAGGAAGGAACACTGGTGTTCCCTCTCTATTGTCTATATATTTGCAGTCTTTGGTTTCCTGCCACATGCAGGAAAGGAACCTGGAGCAGGGCAGGGAAAAATTAAGAAAAAAAATTAAGTCGCATAGCCATATTATTCCACATGACTTCTGGAATGGTTTATGACAGAACTGCAAAGTGTACAGTTGAATGAGACATTCTCCTTTCAACATTTATCCTTTAATCAGGAAACAGCCAGAATCCACAGGTAGTCTCACATGTGCAGAGGAAGGCAGCAATGATGCTGTGTTTTTAATTAGACAGGAAAGATGCTTCAGCCCAGGAGCTGTTAGCTGTTTTTTTTTTGTTTTTGTTTTGTTCTGCTTTTTTTTTTTTAATACTTTATTTTTTTTCTTCAAGTTACATCTCAGTCACAAACCCCTCCCTATTCCCCCTTCCTATCCCGCCCTTCCACCCTCTTCCCCCCAGAAGTTTCCCCTTTCAGTCCAACATATGGTTCCTTCTCTTATAGCAGTAAGTATTATACAAAACAACAGATATAAATATGCCACATTTGTGAGAGTTAAATGGCCCAGTATACCTTCCCAATGTCCAGTTTATACACATTTGGCCCCTGACTTTAACATTCTACTATCTAACCATCTCCATGAGTTTAAAGGTCTATATCTGACTCAACATTTAACACACTTTTAAGAGTATCTTCTTAGATCTATAACACCCTCTTGATTCCTAAACAACTCAAAATTTAACTATGAGACTCTAGCTGTCTATTCTTCAACCACCTCAGAGACCTTTTTTTTTTTTTTAAGATAGGCTCTCGGGCTGCACACAAGGCTTAGCCTTAAACTTGTGGTAATCTCCTGGCTCCACTTTCTGAATGCATTTCACTGTCCCCCCCCCACCCCCAAGGGCAGACATATTCAGTTTGACTATACGTACATGCGTATCTGCCTGCATGCATACACGTGTACTTCCTGTACATGCCTATGCCGTGGAAATCAGAAGAGGACATTGGATCTTCTGGAACTGGAGTTTCAAAAAGTTGTGAGCTGCCATGTGGGTGTTAGGGACTAAACCAAGGTCCTCTGCAAGAGCATGAGGATGTTTTAAACCCTGAGCCTTCTCTCCAGCCCCTCAATTCTTTTTTTTTTTTAATAGTAAAAAGTTGTTTCTAATATTTCCTCACTCCAAGGAGTCTGGTTAGGTATTTGTCTCTAATTTCTACCTCTCCCCAGCACCTGTCAAGAGGAAACTACAATTACTCTTATCTTACAGATTCATGGTTATTAACCAAATCTGTGATGATGGGCTTCTATTTTGATAACTCTCATATAGTATAAGAAATCATTTTCTGACATATAATTTCTAGTGTTTATAGCGTATTCCATAAAAAGGATGTTTCTTACCTACTTCTGTTACTTTGAGCCTCCATGATGCATCATGTATTATGACAAAAATAGTCCTCGAAAATTTTAAAATCTACAAAAACATTATAGCATTTAAGGAAGACTAAGAGAAAATCAGGAATAAAAGATAAATAAATAACAATTTTTAGCATATAGCTATATTTATATATAAAATGAATCCTTTACTTACTTGACAATGGGGGTTGGACACCAAATTTCTGAAATATGCCCTCATGTTGTACCAGTGGGCACAAGTCTGTGATACTGTGCAGGGATTCTGCGGTCAACAGTATGAGGCAATAACCAACTAAACTCAAGCACTCAGAGTTTGTGTTACCAGCTCTTGAGCCTTTGGTTTTGTTGGGGACATTAATCTTAACCACTTTGTGTATTGGTTTTAGTTTTGGTTTGCTTTATGCAGATAGTAAGTGATATAATTTGTCGTTTATTTTGGAAATTCTTGCTGTTCCCTTGTATTAGTAATTCCCCAGCCCATGGAATGTGAGACAACTGGTTCTGACTCTGTCTGAAATAGAAGCGTCCACTAGTTCACTAAAGTGGGTGCTTCTTGCACTTTGGTCCCCTGCATGTAGGGAGGAGTGAGAAGATATGTGACATGAGCTTTGGCGAGCCACCTATGACATGTCCACCACACCTTGAGAGCTCCTCATATACCCCTTGAGGTCTTTTCCGTCTCAACGAGAGTCTGCTGTTTTGGTACTTCAGTCTTTGTTAGACTACCTCATTCTGCCTCTGTCCTCTTCAGCCTTACTCCTGCATCCAAGGGAACTGCAGAAAAGTCTGGGATCAGCCCTGTGTGCTGACTCTGTGTGCCTGCCCCTGCTGTGATTAACCTTAAAAGCTAGAAAATATCCCTAGTTTTTAGGTGGCCATTCTTGTGTGTGTGTGTGTTTTACCCTCTGGCAGGCATGCTTTATAAGCAGCTGTAGATGATTTCCAGTATACGTTATTTTTTCTCCAAGATCCTTTATAGTTTTTCAGAGAATATTAACTGTAGCTGCTGCCTCTTTTTTTCTGCTGTCTGATCGGGCCAAACTAAGGATAGAAACACTGCAGTATTCTTACGAGAAAGCAGAGTAACTGCTTGCATGAGTAAGGAGATGCGTGGGGTACAAAGGCTTGCTTGTTTAAAGACTTGGTTCCTAAGGCTACATGAGAATGAGCAACTCAACTTGCCACTTATTCCAACATGGTTAACATGAGTAATAACCTCAAAAAATGTCAGAGGAACAGCAGTCTTACTTTAAAGTGCACCACACTGGGAAGAGAGTCCAAAATCAAAGCAAATCCATAGCCTCACTCGTAATGCATCACATATGGTTGGAAAAGTACTTGCTAACACACCAAGAGAAAATGCTCAGTGAAAAATTGACCGGTGGGAATGAATTGGTAGAAGCCTAACATATTGGCTTGTTAAGACAAAATGAAGATATCTGTGAGAACTCTTTCCCCCTTCCAGCATGGCAGTGGTAGTCATTGGTAAGCCACCAAGTAAAATGCAAACAATATACAATGGCCCGATTTTAGCTGTCTGTTGTTAATGATTCTTTTGCCAGACCCAGCTTTTGTAATGCTTGCTTTTTGAAAGCTAACACCGAGATCCCAGAAATTCATTTGCATTTCCTTTGGCTGCAAACACTTCTCATATTATGGTGAAGGTGTGTTTAAGGAATAGCAGGTTACATATGTCCATGTATATGTCTGAAAGTTAGTTTCTAAGTTTTGAGTAGCATTCCTTTTTTGTTTTAGTTTTGACTTTGAAAGTGTGGAAAGTACCGTGGAGAGTACGGTGGACAAATCAAAGCCCTGGAGTAGGTCCATCGAGGACCTGCACAGAGGGAACAACCTGCCCTCACCTGTGGGCAACAGTGTGTCCCGCTCTGCAAGACACCCTGCTCTGCGGTAAGTGCCTTATTCCGATGCTTTGGCGCTGCAGGGTCCTTCCTCCTCTTCTGATCCTGGGCCGGACATAAGTGTGTCTTTCCACATGGCACTTTTTTCTCTGGTGAATCTGATCAACGATTCCATAGGTGTTCATGTCCTGTTCTCTTGGCTCATGCTCTGTAGCGTTACGTGACACTTCTTAGAAATGCCATG
The DNA here is from genome assembly GCA_907164525.1 of Lophiomys imhausi. NCBI lineage: Eukaryota > Metazoa > Chordata > Mammalia > Rodentia > Muridae > Lophiomys > Lophiomys imhausi. The sequence continues at coordinate 3,079,166 of CAJQZJ010032097.1, forward strand.
TTGTGATTCAGCATAGCAGGTGAGAAGCTTGTACCAAATAACGTAGTGAAATAGTGTCTGGCAGGTAAGTTCCAATGGATGTGGACAGAGTGGCCTCAATACCACTTGCTGAGGCTGCATGTCACAGTGTGAGCATCTCAGGAGCCCCTGTAGCTCCTCATCTGTTTGTGCTGCCATCTCCTTCCACAGGTTGCTCCGTGCATGCTGTGCGTGGTGTGCTCTCACTCATAGGTCGTGGTGTTAGGTGCATTTTTATAATGAAGGGCCACTAGGCTTGTTCGTCAACTTGACATTTCCCACTAATGATTCCATCTTCCAGTTCCTGCTGAAATGCCAGGGTGCCATCAGAGGATCTGCCCTGACCTCCTCTACCTCTGATGGTCGTATCTCAATTCAGACCTGTAATCATTCACTAAGTGGAGAAATAGCTTCTATAATTTTTGAGACCCTGTACTTAGAGCAGATTGGTGAGGAAGTCAACACTCTTGCTAATAAAGATATAAGTCATACCTAAGTAAAGCTGTTGAAGGTTTCTCAGACTCATGACTTGAATACAGCCATGTGTGATTAAGATCTTCATTCCCAAGTGCTATTTATTTTGTTTGTTTATTTTGTGGCTTACTAAAATCTTCTAATGTGATTTCTGACATCACCTGGCAGGGCAATGCCATCTAAGTGTTTCAGATCAGCGTGGGTTTTGGGTCACAGAGAGAATATATCAGGTTAGAGCCCTTGAGTATGTGGCTTCCAGACATTTCACATTTGACTGCTTTTGCATGATATTTTACTTCTTTCTTTGACTTGGGTTTCAGTCATGGAAAGTTTAAAAAAAAATCCTTGTCTGTAATGAAGATCAGAACTGCCGAAGGATTTGATGTGTGACTATGATGTCTCCAATAAACCATTCAGATTATCTTGTTAGCAAATGCCAAAAAACATTGAAGAATTTAAGATAAATTGATTCAGAAATGATAAGGAACAATGTCCTAGTTCACCTCCTGGTGTTTGGAATGGGCCAATGACTATATAACCTACTAGTGTGTTCCAACCTCACATGTGGGGAAAAGAATATATGCACTGATTTAGAAGCTAAAGCCAACTGTACATGAAAAGTTCTGTAAGCATCTTGATGCTCAAATAAAAATACTTTCTAATATTTGACTATAATTACATAAAGGGGTTTAATTAAAAATTATATTATATCTTTTTTACAACATCTCCCTCTCTTAGTCCAATAAAAGGCTCTTATAACAATGAATACAATGCAAAACAAAAAGAACAATTAGGCCACAGTTACAAAAACTATAAGGTATGATGTACATTCCCAATGTCCAGTCCATATGTATTTGGCAACTAATAAGAATATTCAATTATCTATCTCAATGAGTTTAAAGTTTTATACCTAACTCAATTACTATCCTAACTTTTATTACTAACTTAAAAATATCTTCTTAGACCTAAAACATCCTTTTAATTCCTAAACAACTTAAAACTTAACTGTTAGACTATAACTATCTAGTCTTCAACCACATCAGAGACCTGAGAAGGATAAATATATCTGATTATACAGGAAGTGCAGAGAAAACAGCTTCCAAAACTAAGAAATGACAGATAACTTGTTGCCTGGACAGTCCCCAGTTTCTCTCTATAACATTAGAGCAACTATTTTCAACCCTTTGGGCCAGTATCTCTGACAGACATTAATTTTAAAGCAGGAATTATGAAGGACTTATCCATCCTGTCTTGGCAAAGCTAGGCTTGTCGACTACCTGCTTCCAAGTTTTGTCCATTTTGGACAGCATTCAGTCTGCAGTTGAAGCCAGGGCTTTTTCTTGCCTAGAGGCTAGCTTGCCACTAATGTAGCCATCTCCAAATGGAGATTCTTCGATGCTCATCATCTACTTGAAGTAGAATGGGGGGTACTGTTGGGAGCTGACATTTCAGTATCAAAGAAAACATCTTTAAATGCCATATTCTACACATCTCTTGAGGTTTTTGAAGACCATGTATCTATCTCTGTATATTTGAATAAGCAAATGTTGCTTGTCTCTTAGCAACTTAATGTCTGATAACTTAGAAAACATATGTGCTACACTAAACTAGTACCTAACAAAATGACAAGTTTGAATGACCATTAGTTTGCATTTCTTAATTATCCTAAACATTTTTTGATAGTTGCTATCAAAAGGCCTAGAACTTCACATTGCATTTTAAGTATTACATAAGTACAATACCTTAAAAAGAGTTAACCTTAATTTCATATCAATACACAAAGATCTATACCAATGTAGCCAAATATAACTTTAATTTTTTATCAACAAAGATATAAGAGTAGATTCAATATTTATCCCTTTTTCTTTATCATTCCTACGTCATATCTATATGCCCCTTTTTTTCAAGTCTTTTTACCCTACATAAGACAGAAAGAAGGAAATTGTATTACTACAATAAATTATACATAAAAACTGATAAAAATATTTTTCTGTCTTTTTCACATTCTGTTGTAATACAACTATTAATTCATTTCTAAAACTAATTCATTGTAGCAATGTAATTTTCTGAGTCCAAAAAATAATTAAAATTTTATTTTCCTCACATGTAAAACTGTCTTATAGATAATTTTTCTAATTCTAAGTCATTTATTTTTTATTTTAAAAATATTTTGAGACATGCTTTTCCTGTTTAGATAACCTTAGCTAGCTAGATATATACTTACTAAATAGCATATGTTAACCTTGTGTCACCATACCTGGCTGTTTAATAATATTTTTAAATAAAGATATATTTTATTCACTTAAAAAAATGAGAAAGGATAGAGAAAAGAAAAAGAAATAAATCCCTGTTTCTAGCTTCCTAAACCTTGTTTAACATGACCACTTAACAATTTGTAATCAATTCCCCTAAATGACAACAAATGTCTATAACCCAGCCAATGACCAAAGAATCACCCACCCCACCTTCTGGGAATGGGATCATAGCTCTCTTAAAATTGCTTCCTGCTGATGTGGGACATAGGAAACCTGTTTGGGGGCCCAAATAAGAATGAAAAAGTGGTTAAGCAAGTTAATAGTAACATTTGTTGTCCCATCTTTTTGTGCTCAGGTATTTAAATGTCCTGAGAAATTTGTAGTTAGAAGCTGAACTTTGGGTGGGAAAGTTCAGGGCTTTACAGAAGTCCTGGCTTGAACAGTCTGTGAGCCTAGACCATCTTAGCTAGCCATTTTGAAGTTGTTCTGGATGTAGATTTTTGAGGGAACAGCTATTGAGGCAGTGTATGAGGCTGGATCATCTGGGCTACTTGTTTTCTTTGGTGTCTGGTCCCTTTTCTTCAGAAGTTTCAGTTGTCCAGTTGTCCCTGGACTCCTTAGATGGATGCTTTTAATCTCCTGGAAAGATAAGAACAGAACCCTGCCCTAATCCAAAACTCAGAGATCTGTTTGCTCTGTTTCCAGTGTGTTGGGATTAAAGGTGTATGCCTCTCAAGTATTGGGATTAAAGGTGTGAACCATCACCACCTTGTTTATTGTAACTCTAAAATTTAGAAGATAACTAACTCTATAGTGGTCCTTCTGTCTCTGCTGGGATTAAAGGCATGGACTAACACCGCCCTGCTCAAATATTTTATCTTAGCTCTAAATTACTTCAACTACTAGAGATTTAGAAAACCAGTTTGAACTGTAAGTAACCCTTAATTTACTTACATTTTAAATCTCTTAACTGCGTTTTTAATACCAAACAATGAAATATCCTTTACATATAAGAAAACTTACAAGCTGATTTCCAAGAGGGTGTGAGCTATGTGACAATCTACAGTCTAACATTCTAACATGAAATTAAAACCATTTTTCATTTGATGCCAATAAGGCAAGTATGCCATTTGTAAATTATCATTTGAAAATATCATTTTTTATTTTTATTATATTTTTAGGCTTAGTTAACCGTTTTTTTAATTAATTTTTCAAGTTACATTTCTATCACAGTTCCCTCTCTCCTCCGCTCCCAGTTCCCTCTCTCTCCCTCCCTCCCTCCCTCTCTCATTCTCTCCCTCCCTCTCATTCTCTCCCTCCCTCTCTCATTCTCTCCCTCCCTTTTCCTCATCTCCCTCCTCTCCTCCTCAGATGAGGTAGACCCCCACATATCAAACTCCTTAAGTTCATCAGTCTCGTGAGGGTCAAGAGCTTCCTCTTGGACTGGGGCTTGATATGACAGCCCATCTAGGGTAAGATGTTCCACTAACATGCAACAAGGTCCAGGACTTGCTGCTGGGTGGAATTTTTTATAGGAAAGTTATGCTAGGTTCCTGTCTGTCTGGTCTGTGGGTTGTAGGATAGTTGTCCTATGCTATATGGTTAATATCTACTTATAAGAGAGTACATACATATGTATCTTTCTGGGTCTTGGTTAGCTCACTCAGGATGAGCTTTTCTAGTTCCATTCATTTGGTTCCAAATTGTATGATTTTCTTGTTTCTGGTAGCTGTGTAATATTCCATTGTATAAATGTACCACAGTTCTTTTTTGTTTGTTTGTTTGTTTTTTTTTAATCTATTCTTCGGTTGAAGGACATCTGGGTTGTTTCCAGTTTCTGGCTATTATAAATAAGGCTGCTGTGAACATTGTTGATGCGATGTGATGTCCTTGTCGTTTGGTGGAGAATCTTTTGGATATATGCCCAGGAGTGGTATGGCTGGGTCTTTCTAAGATATTGCCAGATTGACTTCCAAAGTGGTTGTACAAGTGTGCATTCCCACGAGCAATGGGGGAGTGTTCCTCTTTCTCCACACCCTCACCAGCATGTTGGGGTAGTGTTAAGCATTCTAAATGTTAATTAATTGGTCCTGCTTGCTGTCTGTTACTTACATTGAATCTGATTGGTTAAATAAAATGCCGAGGCCTGAGATTGGGCAAAGACAGTGAAAGGTGGGACTTCCTTAGATTAGAGCAGGAAGCCTGTGCTTTAGACAGAGGAAGAAGGCATTCCAGCCAGGAGCAGCATGAAGGAGGCACACACCATGGGTTAGAAAAAGGAACCTCATTCCACATGGCCAGGAACATTGGCATATCATGGAGAATGGCAGTCCAAGAGGACGTATGTATATATGGGGTCATAATTGGGTAATATATAATGGATTATTTCTACCTCTGATGACCTGTTGCAATTGTGTTAATAAAGAAGTTAATTCTGTGTTATCGGGAATAAATTCAGCAGTTTC
>CAJQZJ010032097.1:3094377-3132485 GCA_907164525.1 Lophiomys imhausi
TTGAAAATAAAATTACCCATAATGCCTTACCACGTTGAGCGCCATGTGCTATCTTTTGAGTTTTTGATCTTAGCCATTCTGACAGGTGTGAGATGGAATCTCAGAGCTATTTTGAGTTACATTTCTCTGATGAGCAAGGATGTTGAACATTTATTTCTTCAAGTGCCTCTTGGCCTTTAGGGTTTCCTCTTTTGGAAATTCTTGATTTGCGTCTGTACACCATTATTTGATTTGTTGATGTTTAATTTCTTGAGATCTTTATGTATTTTGGATATTAGCCCTCTGTTGGATATGGGATTGGTGAAGATCTTTTCCCAATCTGTAGGCTGCCGTTTTGTTCTAATAACAATGTTCTTTGCCTTTCAGAAGCTTTTTAGTTTCATATGCTTCCATGTATTGATTGTTGGTCTTAGAGCCTGAGCTATTGGTGTTCTGTTCCAGAAGTTTTCTCCTATGACCATGAGTTTGAGGCTTTCCCCCAATTTCTGTTCTATTAGATTTAGTGTGTCTGGTTTTATATTGAGGTCTTTATTCCACTTGGACTTAAGTTTTGTGCAAGATGATAAATATGGGTCTATTTGCATTCTTCTACATGTTGACATCCAGTTAGACCAGTACCATTTGTTGAAGATACTTTTCTTTTTCCATTGTATAATTTTGACCTCTTTGTCAAAAATTAAGTTATTGTAGTTGTATGGGTTTATTTCTGGGTCTTTGATTTGATTCCATTGATCCACTGGTCTGCTTCTATGCCAGTACCAAGCTGTTTTTATTACTATTGTTCTGTAGTACAGCTTGAAATCAGGGATGGTGATACCTCCAGATGTTTTTTTTTGTTTGTTTGTTTTATTTTTATTTTTGTTTTTTTATTCTGGGATTTTTGTTTTTCCATATGAAGTTGAGAATTGTTCTTTCAAAGTCGGACAAGAATTGTGTTGGTATTTTGATAGGAATTGCATTGAATCTGTATATTGGTTTTTATTATGTTAACTCTACCTATCCATGAGCATGGGAGATCTTTCCATCTTCTGATATCTTCTTTAATTTCTTTCTTCAGGGACTTGATGTTCTTATCATACAGGTCTTTCATTTGCTTGGTTAGTGTTACCCCCATGTATTTTATATTATTTGTGGGTATTGTAAAGAGTGTTGTTTCCCTAATTTCTTTCTCATCCCTTTTATCCTTTGTGTAAAGAAGGGCTATGATTTTTTTAGAATTAATCTTGTATCCAGATACCTTGCTAAAAGAATTTATCAGCTGTAGGAGCTCTCTGGTGGAATTTTTGTGATCACTTATGTATACTATCATATCATCTGCGAATAGGCATATTTTGACTTCTTCCTTTCCAATTTGTATCCCCTTAATCTCCTTTAGCTGTCTTACTGCTCTAGCTAAAAGGCCAAGTACTATGTTGAAGAGATATGGAGAGAATGAGCAGCCTTGCCATGTCCCTGATTTTAGAGGAAATGCTTTTAAGTTTCTCTCCATTTAGTTTGATGTTGGCTATTTGCCTGCTATAGATTGCCTTTGTTATGTTTAGGTATTGGTCTCTGTACATCTGGTCTCTCCCCCAATGTGGCTACAGTTCCAGCTTCATTAACTGATTGAGCCACTGCCCATCTGTGTGCCTTATGTCTTGAGGACAAAGGCTGTGGTATTTGAGATGCAAGAAAAACTAATTTTAAAGACAGTCAAGATCAATGCTGTTAGACTTGAGTAAGACATGGTAGTGACAAAATAAATATTTTGAGTTTTTAAGGAAATGAGTGGAGAGTTAACTTGGACCTAGAAAAGGGTCAGGTTTAAACTGCGTCTCTTGGTGATGGATGGAGTTGGTTTTCAGGGTAAAGAAAAGGCAAAGAGGTGGGGTGAAAAGGCATGAGATCAGCAGAACTTGTATCAAGATCAGGCAGGTTTGGAAAGGGAGGAGTATCTGTCCTTTCACGGGCAAGCCATGTGGTATGGCATGTCTCCTCTAGCCTGGAGAGATGTGAGAGACTTCAAAAGTAGAATGTTAGCCGGGCAGTGGTGGCGCACGCCTTTAATCCCAGCACTTGGGAGGCAGAGGCAGGCGGATCTTTGCGAGTTCGAGGCCAGCCTGGTCTACAAAGTGAGTCCAGGACAGCCAGGGCTACACAGAGAAACCCTGTCTCGAAAAAAAAAAAAAAACAAAAAAAAAAAGTAGAATGTTGTGGAGATCTCCCCAACTGACCTTCTCATTTGGATAAAAGTACAACGATTCACGTTGCTTTTAGGATATTAACTCCTAACCAGCATCTCTTTTGAAATGAATGCTCTGGCTAAATGAGGTCTCACTGTTTCCCCTCGAGCTGCTTATTCTGCGGAACAGCATTTCACAAGTAGTTGTGATCTGACAGACTATACCTGTTTCCTATGGGCTCAATAAAGAGCTGAGTTTAGCTTATGGTTTACACTTCTGACCTGGACATCCCATTTCTCACGTTGTTCACCAAGGGATGTAAAATACAGGTGCATCACCACGATGTTTACTCAGGAAAAAATTGTTTCACTAAATGAGCCAGTGTGCTGGCCACTGTGCTGCGACCCTCCTTTGGTTTCCTCTCTAAGGAGACTGTTGACAGAGTCACCCCTGTCATCACTAAGGATTAAACATCCATGCCTGGGGTCAATGAAGGAGAGGGGGTTGTGGCAAGATAATTTGACCCCAAATTTCCAACTATGCTGTCCTGCCTCTTCATTCATTAGGAACTTATTTTTTTTCCTCCCAGTAAATGTCCTGTTTTCTTGTCAGTGCCCACAGAGGATTTTGTAATCCTTCTCAGACACTTTGTTAGATTAGAGCCATATGAGCCAGGAGAGTCCCTCAGCATACACTGGGGTATATCATACTACTTGGAAATAAGTCCATGGTAGTACCAACTCGGGACCATTTTGCTTATAAAAAAGGTTACTTGAGAGTTATGCTCTTTCAGGTTTCAACAAGTAACATTTTACTTTCAATTAGAATTTGTTTTGGGAGAAATTGCCATATTTTTAGCTTCAACTATTACAGTCGCAGTTTCTTTCTGTGCCTCTCTGTCTCACACACACACACACACACACACACACACACACACACACAAAGAGTTTGAACTCAGTTGCTGTTTTCCCCTTAGAGAAGGGAGGAGTCTCCCCTGAGGTGTTCATCCTCCCCTTGCCCTCTCCTCCTTTTTCCTCACCCAAATTATAGAACATCATTATGATTTTATGGTTTTCTTTTTTTTTTTTTTTTTTGGTTTTTTGAGACAGGGTTTCTCTGTGTATCCTTGGCTGTCCTGGACTCACTTTGTAGACCAGGCTGGCCTCGAACTCACAAAGATCCACCTGCCTCTGCCTCCCAAGTGCTGGGATTAAAGGCGTGCACCACCACCGCCCGGCTTATGGTTTTCTTTATTGAGTTGTCACCTGAATTTTATTCTTGTTTCTTCTCCTTGTTACCATTTGTTTAAAAATTTCCCTCTAATAGGTTATTTAGTGAAGAGCTTGACTTACTATTGGCTCAGAGTATCACTTACCAAATACTTTCAAAAGACTCTTCTCAAACCTTGAACTTTGCCACCAAATGAGGTGGCAGATAGTGAGAAAAATTTTTGTCACCTGATTTCAAAAAGGAGAAAACACTGTAAATGAGTTGAGAAAGTACCTTGTCACTGCTGTGTGTGACATTTAGGGCACAGTAAGTTGATACGTCCTGCAAGGGTAGTCTAGAACCTGTGTCGTATTTTGAGGTCAGGTTGTGCTTGCCAGAGGTGGTTTATTGAAAGCTTATGAAAACAGGGTGGTTTAGGATGAATGGACATACTTTGACTTCAGTGTCATAAGAGTGAGATGGTTTCCTTGGACACACTTCACAGGACTGTGTGCTGCTTAGCTCACTGTCCCATGGCAAATGCCTTCAAAGGGAGCATGATGGGAAGCCAAAAACTGCAGGTTAACAAAGACTTGCCGTTCATATCCTGAGCCGACACCTCCCTGTCACTCATTGAAAAGCAGTTCCAGCTGTTTTCTGGGTCTCCAGTGGAAATATGAAACACACAGGTCATTCCAGTCCTTGTTAGAAACAATCAACATTTCCATTTCTTCCTTCTTTCCTTTCTTATTGTCTCCATCTCCACTTCTCATTTCCTACCTCCCTTTTCTATACTTCGAACTGTCTTCATGGAGCTATTTCAGCTTTGTTTCTTTTGGCTATGGGGCCAGTCAGCAAAGTACTTGGCTCATTTTTTAAGCATCATATATTTCATGTTTGATTGATTTTTAAAAATGCCCAAATGACGCCATGTCTAAATGGTAAGAGAGGAAACATAAAACCCCCAATTTTTGTTAAAGTACTATTAGCCCAGACCTGGGAATGGTAGGTAGTCTAGTCCTGCCAAATGATGTGACATCGTAGTTGGGGACTGCATTCCTTTCCGGTTGAACCTTACTTCAGCCTCCAAGCCAGTTCCAGTTCCTGCACTTACACGCAGGTACTAGTTTGATATCTAAGGCTGAAAGTGCCTTTGCAATAGACAAATTATATACCCTTCCCCCAACAACCCCCGGCTAATAGGACCTGGATTTAAGAATCCCAAAATTGCTGGCAATGAAGCTGCATAGAATGTTTTCGAGAAATCTTTCTCCAGATCTTGGGACGGTCTGGTTCAGGGGTCATTCAACATTATGTTTTATATTCCATCTTTAGACAATGGAAGTACAGAGTAAAGACAGGTTTTTACACAACACACAAACTGATTTTTACATATGTGTGCTAGAGACCAAATCCAGCGAGCTGCACACGCTGAGCAGCTGTCTGGAGTAACTTCACGTGTATAAAAATAAATGTGTGCTGTTGCGACAGTAGATGGGTTAAGACTTACCTGAAGACTTCACTGGGCGAATTGTGGCTGAACTCTCTGTGTGGTAATAAACTGTATGGGGCTTTATCAGTACAGGTGTCCGACCCAATTCAGTGTCTACAATCACCCTGCTTTGGCTCTGGAGTGGAGGCTTCCTTTTGTACTCAGGATTATGGTACATGTGCTACTTGTCACTTATTCTCAAGTGTATTACCTACTGTTATCTGAAAAATGTGTATATTACTAACCATGAGCACCAGTTGTGCAGGTTGAAGTGCTGGCTGTGTACCTCTTTGCAGATTCATTTTCATGAGTGAAGTAGGTGGTGTGCTGGTGGTGGGTATCACTGTAGAACTAAACAAGATATGTTCTGCAAGTGTATGATATTGCAAAGCACATTTGCAAATACTACTTAGTTTTTGTGTCTCCTGCTCAAGCTAACATTGCTGTGGAACTTCATGCACACGTAACTATGATGTTGGGTGGGATACATATGAAACTGCTGCAAGTGTCAAGAATACATTTCAGAAGTCATTATTGTGTGCATGTTTGATCTGTGTGTGTGTAGAGGCCAAAAGTCAACTTTGTGATAGTCTTTCCTTTTATCTGTACTTGAATTCTGAGGACTTGGGCTCAAGTTGTCAGGCTTGTGTAGCAAGCGTTTTTCCTATGGGCTATGTTGTCTGCCCAGTTTGTGATGTGTGTGTTGTTTTGTTAAGAGACAGGACTTCATGCAGCCTAAGATGATACTGAATTCTTGATCCTTCTTGCCTCTACCTTCCATCTACTGTAGTGATGTGCCCCAGCCTCACATCCACCTTCTGTTTGGTTTTGATCGCAAATCTGTTTCATAGTAATCTGTTTTTGTATTTGTATCTGAGTTCTCATTGGCAGCTCTCCAAAAACAGAATCTCATTTTTAGCATTAGGGTAATGCCTATTGTTTTAGTTCAGTGCTTGACAAGATAGGAAAGCAGTCTTCCAAAGGGGTGTATGAGAAATACGATGTTGTTTTCCCTACTGAATTATCTCTAGCCCATCTTGTGTTTTCTCACAAATGGCAGGAATTCCAAAGAAAGCAGCCAGCTGTTCTGCTTCTGGCCACTCTTGTTTTGCTTATGGGCATCTTGAGACCCAAAGGCTGTCAGGTAAATACCAACCTCGTGGTCCAAGGTACACTGTGTCTCTTTCCTTGTTCTTTTCTGTTCCAATGATTTCTCTGCAGTATGTACATCTCAGGACTTTTTCTACTCCCACAACCCCAGCACTTGGTCATACTTCATCATAGACAGACTGACAGCGGTCTCTAAATGCCTGTTACACAGTGGCCATGGAGATGCTCCCAGCAGAAAAAGGCAAAAATTGACAGACTAAGGCTTTCAGAATGCCTAAAGTTAAGTGAAATCTTGAGGAACCCTGTACAAAAAACAACCATGGAATCTTTGTGTAGGAAGTTTTGTGCCATTTCACCATGTCAGACTCCCATGCCTCCCTCCCTAACCCCACCACGTCTTTTCAGTAAGAGTGATACCTGCAACCGAGAGGGGGTAAAGTAGACCAGGAGGACTTTTCCTCTTCTCCCTCCCCTTCTCCCTTCTATTGTCTTTCTTAAACTGAGGTTGTGTACTGTTAATAATCGGGCCCCAGTATAACAACTTGCCAAAGAAACCAATTTTCCTCATCAAGAGGCAAATGCTCCATTAACTGTTGGCAGAGTCTGGGATTGCCCAAGACATGGGGCAGGAGCATATAAAGCTCATGTACCTGATTATCCTTGGGACACCATAGCTAATCTGATGCCTCATCTTGTTGGGTCCTTTTATAAACAGCTGCCATGAATTGGAGGGATACTCTCCAAGTTAGTTCAAGACAAGTATTTCTGTAACATAATTACCAAGCTACAGGTAGCGGTTTGGCATGGCAGCATTCAGGCCTCCTACCCAGCTGCCCACTTAATCTCTAAACTCAGTCTGTGAGGTTTATTCTAATGGGCAAAACAAGATCAATGCTGCTTGTGAGAGAAGTTCAGTTAGAAAGCCTGTGGCTTGCAACCGGAAGTGGGCTGCCTTACCTGTCTTTCCAAAGTCAGTATTGAATTGCATTTGCTTCCATTGGCATGCCTACAATATAGCACATGTATTATTAATTGGCTGCTATGACTGATTTCTTATAAATTGGCCCATGCTTCTCCCCTCCTCCCTCCCCCCACTCCTTTCCTTTTTTAATGAGGTAGGGTCTTGATACGGAACCAAAAGCTGGCTTTGGAATCACCATCCTATTGCCTCAGTCTCCTGAGTGCTGAGATTATGTGTGTGCCACTGTGCCTGCTGCTTTTTGAAATTTTAATTGGTGTCAGATTACCACTGTGATATTTTATCCCTAAGTGGATCAGTGTGACTCATACATTTGACAGTTTCTTGGCACTAATCAATTACCTTTAACCTTTCTCTGGGCAAACCGTTAATCACTCTGTTGCACTTTATTGACATCCAGGCTGATATTTCAGTAGCAGGATTAAATTTTTTTTTTTTTTTTTTTTTTTGGTTTTTCGAGACAGGGTTTCTCTGTGTATCCTTGGCTGTCCTGGACTCACTTTTGTAGACCAGGCTGGCCTCGAACTCACAAAGATCCGCCTGCCTCTGCCTCCCAAGTGCTGGGATTAAAGGCATGTGCCACCACCGCCCGGCCAGGATTAAAATTTTTAAAGTTGAGGTTTTCTAATGAAACTTGCCTCTTTGCCATAGGTGGTGTATGGTTTGCTCTCTGCCCAAAAATCTGTTCATCTGTCTGCCCCATTAGAGTGGATCAGGACCAGCTGTGCATCTGTATGCAGAGGGTGCTGAGGGTCTTCTCAGTCTCCAGTTAGCAAGATTTACTTTTCATTAGTGAGTGAGTGAGTGTGTGCGCGTGCACACAACATGTATCTGTCTGGCCTCTGTCCGTCAGTCCGTCCATTTGTCCGTCCGTCCGTCTGTCTAGCTCCTGGCCCACAGCCTGGGCATGTCACTGCAGGTACTTGTGTGTGTGAGTGCAGGTGAGTACAGGTGCTGGGGAGACCATAAGGGAGTATCAGGTTCTCTGGAGCTGGAGTGACAGGTGGTTGTGAGTCTCCAGAGAAGGATGCTAGGACTGCGCTTGCATGTTCTGCAAGAGCCGGGCATCCTCTTAACTGCTAAGTTACCTTTCCAGCTCTTTAAGATAGATTTAAATATAGATCATCTAAATGAACTTTTAAATATATTTCTTGTTGATTATAGGTTAAATCTAAAGATAGCAATGAAAAAAACCACAAACAAAAGTGCCGTGTAATTCCATGATGGAAAGAACTATATAACAGGACTTACTTTAAATCTGCACTGGTAACAGTTCATATTTGTTTGCTTTCATTTTCATATCACTTGCTAATTGTCTCAAAGATTTTTCATTCTTTTTATAATCAGTTGCTGATCTAGAGTGGTACTTAAAAATAACAAAGTGGGGCTGGAGAGATTCCTCTGTGGTTAAGAGCACTTGTTATTCTTACAGAGAATCAGTTTTTGATCCCCAGGGCCCATGTCAGGCAACTCACAACTGCCTATAGGAGGTATGACACACCGTCTTTTGTCCTCCATGGGTATCCATACACATGTTTGCATACTCTCTCACACACATACACATATGTAAAAATTAGAAAATAATCAAGAGCAACTTTATTTACCTATTTTATTTTATCTTTAAAAAAATTTTTTTTCAAAATATGGTTTCTCTTTGTAATATAGCCCTAGCTATCCTAGAACTCACTTTGTAGATCAGGCTGGCCTCGAACTCACAGAGATCTGCCTGCCTCTGCCTCTGCCTCCAGAGTGCTAGGATTAAAGGAGTGAGCCACCATGCCCAGCTTCTTATTTTATTTTTGAGAAAGGGTCTTGCCAGAGTTTGGCCCCAAATTCACTATTTTCCTACCTCACCCTACTTGAGTTATAGATATGAATCCTGAATCTTAGCTCTAAAGCAACCTTTATTTGCCTGAAGAAAGTCTTCAAGAGTAGGTCTGTGTTCACTAAGTGAAACTTGTCTTAAGAAAAGGCTAACCAGTGAATATTGTTAGTACAGAAAAGTCTTCTCTCCGGCTGGAGAGATGGCTCAGAGGTTAAGAGCACTGGCCGTTCTTCCAAAGGTCCTGAGTTCAATTCCCAGCAACCACATGGTGGCTCACAACCATCTACATTGAGATCTGGTGCCTGGGCATATATGTAGAGCAAATACTGTATACAAAGTAAATAAATAAATGTAAAAAAAAAAAAAAAAGAAAGTCTTCTCTCAGGAGATCCTGATCCACCCTGATGGAGCAGACAGCTATGGTGGCGGTGTTTATATTTATTCACTTTGCATATCAGTCTGGGTATCACTCTCTCACTCTCATGATTCAGTGACATGCCCTGGCTGGGGGCTAGGGGCTAGCAGCTACTTGTATATTTATCTCTTATTTTCTAAACTCCACAGAAATAAAATCTTTCTCTTTGTTTTCTGTTTACTTGCCAGAGGTTCCCTTAGACAGCAGGCCTTAAACAAGTTTACATTCCTTAACTCAGACTTCAGAGATTTGGCCAGTTTTATAAACCCACTATTTGAGAAGCTGAAGTAAGAAGATTATCATTAGTTTAAGGGCAGCATGGGCTGTATAGTGAAGTTTAGGCCAGCCTGGGCTATAGAGTAAGACTCTGCCTCAACAAAAATGGAATAAGACAAAACAACCAAACAGCAAAAAACAGAAGCAAGAAATTTGGTGTGGTTTATTGTCATGGTGAACGTCTATTCATCCTAGATTGTTCACCCTGACCTTGGGTCCTTGTAGACATAATTTGACCAATAGAGTTTTAGTCTCAATCTTATTAGGGTTTGAGGGTCATCCTGGGTGAATCTATTAGAATCTACTCCCTAGAGAACTATTTATCAAATAGTACTAGCTGAGTCATACATTGGAATTGATTTAAAACTTAGCAAAACTGACAGTAATTTCCTAAGATGGCGATTAAAGCAAATAAACTAAAAATCTAGTTATGAAGTTGTGAGGTTTTGCAAGATGTGCACACATTAAGTTAAAACAAACAAAAAACCTAGCTTCATTTCCTAGAAAGTAATGTATCAGGCTAAGATTTAAACAGAGAAATTGTTGCTTATTGAGGGGATCAGTGATACTGTTTCTGCAAGAGCTGCCCAGATGCAGTTGCTGAAGGCAAACCGTACCCTAATCAAGGGTCCAGTGGTATTGAAGGCAGGTAGTAAGACCTAAATATGGCTGACAGGAATATCACCAGCCTGTCCTAACTGACGTGAAGGAACTAGACACAAGGAGCTGGAGCAGAGTATCTTCAAAAGGTAATAGCGCTGTCTCATGCTGTTGGGAGGCCACTAGTAGAACACTGGCCCTCAATCTGGAAGAGACCCAGGGGTTTTGATCTTCTATCTCTTTCTTGCCATGTGATGTAACTTCTTTGAGTGTCAGTTTTCTTCCCTGTATGAGGAACATTTTAGAATTAATGATACAAATTGCCCTGAGTCATTGTCACTATGGTTGGTTATCATTGACTGCCCTATTGGGTTTTACAGCTTTGTAATGTTATGATTCTAAACACGCAAGTTCTACTGTTACCTCTCATTCCTACTTCAGATTTTTATAAAAATTAGGTAAAGGGATGTTAAAGCCAGGCACTGTGCATGTCGAAAAATATAGATTTGTGGCTTTAGAGCATATAAAATCTTTAATAAATACAAATTTAATTAATTTTACAAACTGAAATCTTATATAATGTGTATGTTTTATAAAAATTTTTTTTTGTACTGGAAATTGATCCCAGGGCCTCATTCATGCTAAGCAAACTATATTCACATAATCTTTTTAAATATTGATGCATATGTGTACCATAATAAATGTATTTTACATGCTGATCCAGAAAAATATATTTGAAGTCCCCCCTTGCTCCCACATGTAGCATTTCTTTGTGGCAATCCTTGGTGGATAGCAGTGACGATACACTCATCTACAGTTGCAGACTGACATGATCATATTGCTTAGGTCAGCCTGGCGGTTGGCAATTCTCTGAACTCACCTAGCCTTGTGAGACCCCCCAGGAAGTGTGTCAGCAGTCATGTACTGGCTGGAGGTATGGTAAAGTGACATGCTTATAAGCTATACTGGACACTTTGAAATTGTCCTTGTAGATTCCATGTAGAAATGAGGAATTATCAAGGGGTTAATAAGGCCAGTGACTTATTTCCATCACTTAAAAAAGTAGGTACATGTGTAGCTGTATAGAAATTGGGGTCGTAGGTTGCTAAGTTCATTGTTCAGAGAGAGGGGGTGTGTGCACAGCTCAACCATGTAGGGTCCTGTGTTGCAACATTATTTCCTAGCTTGTTGCTTACTTGCCTCACACATGGAACCATTCTGCAAACTTAAAAAAGTTTAAAAAATTAGCTTACAAAGATGTAACCATAAAGTTTACTAAACTATAATTATTAATACCTAAACACCTATTATGTAAGAACCAACCCTAACCCTTTTGAAAGGATACCAAGCCTTGGGTCCTTGAGGGCAACTGGTCAGCCATCTGTCCCCAGGCAACAGTCACTCAGTGGAAACCTGGCTCTGGCATTGTTATGGCAACTTCATGTCAGCCTGGCTCAGCTTCCTCTGGGCCTAGCATTGCTGCCCTCTACTGGCTTGTGCAGCCAGCTTGCCTCAGCCTCTCAGCGTGGGGTTGGCTTCCTCAGTCAGCTGAGACTGTCCCTTCCACAGTCTCCTCGAAGTGTCCATTTGATCTAGCTGAATCCCTCAGGGCAGCTGCTGCACCACGAGACCTAGTCTTTGGCTTCGAAGCCTTGCCAGGGCCTTTTTGCTCAACCGAGCCTTGCAGCACCCTCATGCAACAAGGGTTGCTCTTCTGCCTGGTTTTGAGGTACCCTCAGATTGTGCACACACCTTGAGTCTCTCACTCACTCAGTGCCTGCAGGTCTATGGCCTAACGTAGCCTTTGACCTCTTCTCCTCACTTTGACCTCTTTGCCCCTCACTCTCCATCCTCTTGACTTTTCTCCCAGCAGCTGCCACCTCGTTCCCTGACAGTTCTTGGGCCTTTTCAGACACACCCTTTGGCAGGGTCAAACTGTCACCCGCTACTGTGAGCAAACCAATTGAGGTGTTATGCTCCTCCACTTGAAGCTGATGCTGTCACTTGAGGCCTTGGAGCTTGTCAGATATTTGCTTCTCACCTTGTCTCGTGTGTGTGGGCCCTCAGGCTCTGCCCCCATGCTCTTAAACAGGCATTATTCTTGCGGTAATTAATAGGCTTTCTCAAGGACCCTCACCATGCCCTCCTGCAGGACACTATCAGGATTTCAGTCCCTGGCCACACCTTTCAGCAGGGCCCTGTCTCTGCAGTCCCCTTATAGTCTATTCTGTGGCCTCAGTCCAACTTGGACTCTGTGAACTTAGACCAAAATCTTTCTAGCATCTTTCAAAGTGTGCCCGTGTCCAGTAGCTGAATAGTGTTGAGAAGTAATGCTAAGCCAAAAGTCCTTTCCAGTTTCCTGGGGTTTCCTTCTTATACAGAGTGCCTTCTCATTGGTTGCCCAAGACCACATGTGCTGCCAGGTGTCAGGCTGATCTGCATGCCCCTTAAGAGACTGTCCTTCAGAAGCCCCCACATATTCAGTAGTGAAATCTAGTGATGATGGGCACTCTCTCCTTTGTTATATGTTGTATGTGACCTGAGTTTCATTGAGTGGTTAGATAGTTTGGGAAGATGGTGATAGGCTCACAGAACCATGCGGGCCTTGCCCTCTAGAGTTGCTAGTGTTGGTATTTTGGGCCTGCAATTCTTACCTAGGTGTTTGTAAAAGTAGAAAATAATGTGCACCTCTTTAAGTGCTTTGTGCTCACTATACTCTGTTATTTCATAAAATTTCCTACCCCCCCTTTTTTTAGATATAATACTTTGCCAAGCAGAAGAACCCTGAAAAATTCAAGATTAGTGAGTAAGAAAGATGATGTTCATGTCTGTATCATGTGTTTACGAGCCATCATGAATTACCAGGTATGTGTTGAATTATCAAGTATGTGTTTGCTTCAATCCTATAAAAGATTCTGTTGTAATCAGACCCAGATATCTCTCTCTCTCTCTCTCTCTCTCTCCATGTGTGTGCGCTGATGTTTATATATCTCTTTGAAGTAAAGATCATGATTTAGTGAGATTCTATTCAGAGAAGTGTGATTCATTCTAATGTTCAATATTTAGTTCCGTGGCTGCGTATATTAGTATTTATAATTTATCATGTAGTGATGAGTTACCCTACATTAGTTGGTAAAAGTTTGTGGGTACCATGGGAAATTAAGCACTGTTGTGAGTGATGATGGGCAACTTTAGAACTACACTAATGAGTCCCTGGTACACTGGCTTATGTGGTAGTAACCAAGGGGTTATAGTTATTGTGTGTTAGTACCACTGGTTCCTAATTTCCACAAGGAGCATGTGGAACACTGTTACAAGTGCACATTCCTGCTTTGGCTGGTTGTGCTGCATTTGACCTCAGTCTGGGAAATCCTACAACACCATAGAAAAATGAGTGCCATAGTGTAGATGGAGTGAGAATGCTTAAAAAAAAAAAAAGGTTTCAAATTAAAACTCAGATTCTTAGGTTGGAGAATAGATACAGGAGGGTCCATGTTAGCATTAAAACCCAGCATTGGAGTGTGGATGGGATGTATGAAGGCAAGCATGCTTTGGTCTTCCCTGCCAGTTAGAGTTTCTCAGTGCTTCACCAGACAAAGATAGTATTCTAAGTATTGAGAATGCTGCAGTCCATAAAAATGTCTCAGGGGCTTACTTTCCAGAGAGGTAATCATGGCAGGAGTGCACCGATACAGTGCACAACATTCCAGATGGCAACCATGATAAATGGAACCAAAGCCAGCCACCTACATGGGGCACCTCTCAGGTTCTTTTATGCCTGTGAATTCTTGCAAGCACACATCCCTGTGAGACTGGGATTTTATTTTTGAGAAAACTGAGAAGTTAAGCAATACCCTATATGGCACACAGCTAACAAGTTGTACAAGGTTTGAATCCAGGAAGGCTTTGAAACCAGGAAATTATTGTTACTAAATACGACAGAAAAAGTAATCAGAAATAGGGATAGAAATTGCCAAAAATGTATATATAGTTTGGATTTCCCCGATTGGCCACTAGGAGAGTGTCACCAAGGACGCAGTATTATGAAAAGTAAGTGAGGAGTAAGAAGAAGAGAAGAAGAAAGCAGGAATAACAGGGAATCTGACAGGCCAGTGAAAGATACAGCTTTGTTACAAATACAAAACTGCAAGGCATTCTGAGGTTGTAATGGGACATCTGCATTAATGGGATTATTATGGCTTCTGTGTTTAGCATTGTCAGAGGAAAGAGGAGGTAGACTGTTTCAGACGTTACTGGCAGTAACTTGGGAGAGTTTTGGTGGTGGTATGGTTCAGAATTATAGGAGGAGAGGTGAGAAAAGTGGCCAAGTTCTAGATCTCCTTGGTTGGATGGTAAAGGCCACATCTTTTGGTTGTATATTGAGGGAGAAGGTGAATAATAGGTGTGGTACCAAGAGTTCATCTTGCTGGAGCCTGTAAGATGAAGTTGTCATCTACTGCGGGACCAGCAGGTTTGAGAGAGATCATTAGGAAATACGTTTGGTAGACTCTAATTGATATGTCTATTTGGGATCCAAATAGTGAGCTGAAGTGGTACTTGGATATAAATTATTCTAAATACTGAGGGGGAGTTGTGAGATAGATACTTGAAAGTAATTAGCATTAAAATAGTATCGGAAACCTTGATGCTTTTCTTGTAGGTAGAGAGGTGCTTCTTAATATGAGCCCTTAAGGTACTCCATTTAAACATCAGAGAGAGAAAAGCCAAAAAGAAAGTCTGAGAAATAGCCATGAGGACAGAAGCCAGCCACAGGAAGAGCTGCAGGCTGTGCCTGATGCTGCTGCTAAGGCATGCAAGATGGATGAGGCCCAGCGAGAGTCTTTAGCTAAGCGCACATCCTTAGTGATCTGGGCAAGAACAGTTTCAGGGGTAGGAGACAAAAGGCCTAGTAAGAGTTGCTTTCGGAGCACACAGTAAGAGAAAAACTGTAGACCTTGAGTGTTTGAAGGGACTTTGCTGTAAAGGAGAACAGTAAAATGGGAAGGTGTAGCTGAACACAGGCTGTGGTGTCAAGCAGGGGTTTTGTTGCATAGTGTATTTATGCTAATGTAATAAATCAGGAGAGAAAGACAGACAGGCCTGCAGAACTTTCAGGATATTTCATGTTGCTTTTTTTTTTCCCTGTTTGAGTCTGGATCTCAGGTAGCCCAGGCTGACATTAAACTCCTGATTGATCCTCTTCTTGCTTGTACCTCCAAAGTCGCGAGAGTCACAGCTGTGTGTCACCATGCTGCCTCTTCTAATGTTCTTGAGTGTGTGAGAGGGGGTGAGAATTCAAGGATTCAAGTGGAGGGGCTGGCCTCAGATTGGAGCACAGAAGTGTTTCTCTCTGAGAGGAGATAAGTGGGCAGATTGACCTGTGGGAGCTTTGGAGAGTTTTGTTCTAGCTTTTGCTTTTTGGAGATAGTGCCTTGGTCTGTGGCCCATGCTGACCACTAACATGCCATTTTCCTGTCTCAGCCTCAAAGTCCCCCCCCCTTATTTTTCTCTTGTCTGTTGGTTGCAGATATTTTCTTAGTGAGAAAGGAAGAAGAGCAAAGCTGTGTGTGCATTTAGAAAAGACAGTAGTACTCTCTCATCTTAGCAGAATACAGATTCTTGTCATGGGTTGGCTTGTTTGTATGGAGTGACATGGAAGTGTGCTTTACAATGGCCATTGCCAGGGGTGGTTGTGGGAGTGGGAGGTGGAGTAGAAGCTGGGAACAATCTTAAGTGCAAGGTGGACTCCTCCTGGATGTGTAAAAATGTCAGATTTCAGTGCTTTGTCTTTGATATGCAGAGTAAATGGACCTGGGTGGGTGTCAGGAATTCAACCTGGGCTTGGTTTTGTTTGGTCTTCAAAGTGTTTAATAAGTACACAGTTTTTGAATCACTATAGTAGAGTATTTTCCTAGTTTAACAAAGGCAGACACGTAGTTCATTCATAGATGATGGAAGGAAGCTCTCACTCAAAGTTCCCTTAATAATGGATGACATAATTTCCAAAAGTTTTGGACAGAAGTGTGTTCTGACACTCCTGTGCTAGGAACTCAGGTGCCTTTTTAGAGGACATGAGCTACATGAGCAAAAATGCCCTGTGTTCTGACAGTGGGGTTGCCCTCATGGGAGGCAGAGTCTTCCACTGAGCTATGCTGCCGCCGCCCCACGTGTTTGTTTTTTGATTAACATTGAGACTTCCCTTGAAATGCTTTCCTTTTCCCTCTGCATTTCAGTACGGTTTCAACATGGTCATGTCGCACCCACATGCTGTCAATGAGATCGCACTCAGTCTGAATAACAAGAATCCCAGGTAAGCATCTTTTGTGATGTTCAAGTCTAAATCTTACCAGGGAAGCTGAGAGCTAGTCAGCAGCTAAGCATTTTGGAATTAAAAACCTTCCACAAGGGGCTTCCCCCAGCAGAGCAAGACTGGCTGTAAACCCAATGGCTGTGTAGAATTTTCGTTTTGGTCCCATCACGCTCCTGTAGGGAGCAGAGTTGAGCGCTGGTGACGGCTCTCTCTTCACTCTTTTTTACCTTTCAGTCCCCGGCTGACCTGGTACTCTGCATTGCTACTGAAAAATTTGATAGGCAGGACTGGGTTGCCAGTTCACCCAAACATGGAGACGAGAAGAGTTTTCACAACAGTTTAGCTTCACCAGCTAACCTGAAAGCCGAGCAGCCCACCATACCCTTATTTATGGTTCTTGTTACTTTTACACATGTAGCTTAGTTATGAGCAGAAAGAGAAACACAAACACACATACCTGTGTGTGCATCATTTCCTTTTGTGTACCGTTAAGGCCAGTATGGTGTATTGTAGTTACTTAACTCACTGTTTGCTTTTTGGTTCTAGTTTGTCTTCTGGTGACTTCGCTTTTCAATTGTGTAACACTATCCTTCAAATACCTTTTTAAGAATTGAATTATCTAAAAACTATTAATTCCTCTTAAAAATTTGATGATAAATTGGATTTTTTAATTTAGAAGGGAATATAAATTGTAAAGCCCTGTCTACATATTGCATATTTTGGTTTTATGATTGCCTTTGTAGTTTACTAAAATCCAAAATAGTCATGCTTCCTTGTCCCTCTCTTACACCACTGGGTAGTCATCATTCATTTTTCTTAAGACAATCGACATTGTGGGGTATCAGAACAGTCTTTGTTAAGAGGTTGGCAGTAGTTTTTAGTCTAGAGTAAAGATGAAATACCAAAGTAGTCTTTTGACGAAGAAATAATGCTGTTCCTTTCTTCACATTTTAGTTGCAAACTTTAAATTCATCTCTAGCTTCTTCTTCCAAAATGATTTCAGATGCAACTTTATTTTCTTGAGTCGAAGAAAATGTTTTTCTGCTAATACAGCTGTAATCTGGCACTTTCCTGTTCTCCTGTGTAAGAAGAAGAAACACTAGAAACTTGTCATGTGGGCTTTTTATGGCTCTGTTTCTGCAAGAGAAAACATTAATTCCAGCTGATTTTGAATTTTGCCAGGCTATGCTCTTGACGGCTAAAGTTGACCATCACACACGTGCCTTCCACATTTACTGCAGATTTAAGGTTTCAGAATGTCCTGCTGCCTTTTAGCTACCAAAGGTTTAATGACTATGCAGGCCAGGTCTCTGTTCCTCGAGTGCTCATCCTGGGAGGAGCAGCTGACTCATTGTGACTACTTCAGTGATTAATGATTTTCTGTCACCTTCTTGTTTTGACAGAACAAAGGCTCTTGTCTTGGAACTGTTGGCAGCCGTTTGTCTTGTCAGAGGCGGGCATGAAATAATTTTATCAGCTTTTGATAACTTCAAGGAGGTAGGATGCCTAGTTTTGATAAGAGTGTACAAATGTCTCACATCTTTGAGTAGAGTGATTCGTCTTTTCATTGATTCTAGGACTAGGGAAGCATAAATTGCTAATTTTCCTTAGGCATTGCCAAGAGGGAAGCAGAGATTTTAGCTTAAGTGACTTATGTGGCTGAAGGAAGGTTTCTTTGGGTGCCTAATTCCCACCACATGTTTAAACTGTTTGCAGTATTCATTTTGCCTTGGAGCATGGGAGCAGTCATTTGGCATACAGGCTTTTAAATCACATGCATGGAATTAAGATTTTAACAGTGTGAATTCCAGTAGGTTTTATAAACTCTTTCATCACACTTTCTTCTCCCAAATCCTATTTATTTTCATTGCTTTGCTGTATGTTATCTATTTAAAACCCACCAAGCCTGTCAAAGAGGGACACCCATTGTAGGATTTTATAATTTTAACTGAGAGGTGCTATTATAAACACATGTGCACACATGCACCCCCCTCCCCCCCATGAAGAAAAGTTAAAACTGGTTGCAGAGGTTCACAGATCTGCAATCCCAGCACTGGAGAAAGACATCTTGGGTAGAGTGGATGTAAAATGATAATTTGTCTACATAGTGAGTTCAAGGTTAGTCTGGGCTACAGGAGATTCTGATGTTCCCCAAACCAAAAAAACAAAAACAAAACAACAACAACAAAAAACACCAAAAACCACAACAACAGCAATGAAACAATGGACATATCTGGTTGAAATAGAGACTGAGGACTGGAGATATGGTTCAGTGGTATCAATGGTAGGTGGTATGGCATTGGCCTTGCATATACAAAGTGCTAGGTTCAGTTTTCTGTACTAGTAGGAAGGAAAACCAATCTAAATAACAGAGGCCATTACACATACACATATAAATAAGTCTGTTATGAAAATAACAAGACCTCTGTACCAAGGAAGTAGCCAGTTTTCCTTTGGTGTAGTGGGCAGTGCTGTGGCTAAGCAGACTGCTTCTATATTCCTAGTGTCTGTGCCTCATGTCTAGGCCATTTTAAATAGGGAAAATTGCAAACAGCCCTGTGAGAATGTTGAAGGCACTCAGAGCCCCAGATTCTGATAGGGAATCTTACTTCCAGGGAAGTCTGGTCTATATAGTGAGCTCCAGGACACCCAGTGCAATGTAGAGAGACCAGGTTCAATCAATCAATTAACAGCCTCAGCCAAGGTACGCCTTAGCCTGACAGTACTATTTAATTCCAAATATTTCTGGATTAGGACTCAAGCTAGCTGGGCGTAGTGGTGCACGCCTTTAATCCCAGCACATGGAGGCAGAAGCAGATGGCTCTCTGTGAGTTCCAGGGAAGTCTGGTCTATATAGTGAGTTCCAGGACACCCAGTGCAATGTAGAGAAACCAGATTCAATCAATCAATCTTCAAGCAGGCTGGTTTAAGATGTGCTTCCCTGAGGGGCTTCCAGGTGCTCTACCATCCTCACTGAAGGTCTCCTGAGAAGGATGTGGATAGGTTTCTTGAACACCAACTGTGCTCCAGTGCAGAACTGGTTACACACTCACCTTTAAGGGTTTAATTTTATGGAAGAATTTCAGAGAGCTGGCATACTCACAGCCACATGGGCATGTCAGTGGACATGCTAGGCTCAGCATTTGTTTTTGTAATTTTGAATTTCTATGAAGCTACAGTGAAGTTTGCACTTAGATGTTTGTGACTCTCCTGAGGGAAATAAAGGAAATGCTGAATTTGACAAGACTTCAGACCTGTCCTCCCATCTGCCAAGAGTTGTGACCCTGTCATGGCTGGGGAGTTCTTAACCTGACAGCAGAGGGTGCACACTGCTGTCCTTGGCCAGTTGCTCCTCTCTCTAGCAATGACTAATGAGGCTGATGCATATCTGTGTTCTTAATGCCACCAAGGAGACCACCAGTGCCTTTAAAAATAAATCTAGTGAGCCTCAGTGATACTGAAATCATACCCGAGTTTTAAGAGGATAATGAGTAATGGGGGAATCTTTATGTTTACATGTGGCTTCAAAAACAATTGAACTTCAGAGGTAAGAATATATAAATGCTTATCTTTGAGTCTATACATCATGAGCGTGTGTGTGTATACACACACACACACACACATTTTACATTTACAAGTAAGGGGGTGTGTTTGGGAGGATCATTTTAAAATACAAGGTAAATAGTATATATTGCTGATATAATCCCCTAAATCCTTACCATGAGGCCATAATTGAAAATATCACATGCCATGTTTCAATATCATATGCCAAGTTCTGTCTACACTAGAAACATTTACTATATACTTATTCATGACCATAGATATATCTCATACCCTGTAATGTAACTTTAATAACCATCTGATTATACTGTGAGTCAAATATATATTAA
The DNA here is from genome assembly GCA_907164525.1 of Lophiomys imhausi. Lineage (NCBI taxonomy): Eukaryota > Metazoa > Chordata > Mammalia > Rodentia > Muridae > Lophiomys > Lophiomys imhausi. Next base: position 3,114,646 of record CAJQZJ010032097.1, read on the forward strand.
AACTATAGCAAATCTGAATTGAAGCTTGCCATTTAGGAGATGCTTTGGTTTTGTTTTCTCAAACTATGCATAGAAGACACATACATGCAGAGTCGAGTGAGATCTTCTTGTGTCAAGAATTTTGGTATTAGAATTGTGCATGTTTTTAGTTATTTAGGGGATAGCGTATGCTTAATTGAAGAAAAACTCCTAAATCCAGCTGTAACAAAAGCAGCCATTTCTGGAATCCCTTATGTGTTCTTGTAGCTGGCGTTTTGGTACTTTGTGGGTTTCTTTTTTCTTCCACCCTTCTCTACCCCTTTCTACCCTTTTAACCCCCTAACACTAGATAGGAGAGAGAAAAAAAAAAGAGAGGGAAGGGATTGTTGTTATTGTTAGACTTCTTCCTGCTGATTAGGGATGTCGAGTTCCTTAGGTTAAGTTTGATCTTACTGTTAGCATATCTAATTTCTTCTTGTTTCTTCTTTTGCGCATGACTACTTAACAAACCGCAATCAGCAGCATCCAACCACCATCCAGCAACAACCGTGCCTATTGGGGCCCTAACATTTATATACCCTCTGAAGTTCCCAGCATTCCAAATGTCACACACCCGAAGAAACTATCTGCAGCCGACAAAACCATGCCTCTGCTAGAGCAAGAGGCAAATCATAGTCACCTTCTGTGAAGCAACCTCATATCCTCACACCTGGGATTAAAACAAAAACATATTCTCATAATCTTTTTGTGTCTTTTAAAGAAATCAAAATTCCTGAATTGTCATACATTTCTGGTGGTTTAGGTTCTGTTTCTGTTGGCCTTTGCATTGGAGAGTCCATGCCATGTGCTCGAATATCCCACAGAGCTGTGTGTTCTTTGCCTGCATCTACCTGGAGCTGCGGGTCAAAATATAATGCTATTCAGCTCAATACTCCTTAAATTCCTTTCTTTTCTTTTTCTTCTATATGTGAGTCAGATGTTTTCTTATATATTCTAGCAAAGGGTGCTTTCTTTTTTAGAAATGTCATTCGAGCCTTCTGGCTTCAGGAGAGCTTGGAGCTAATGTTTTATGCAACATCATGAGCCTGATGCAGGATGCCCGGACAGGGATTTGCTAAGTGGATAACATGCAGGCCATTATGGAAGAGAGGACCATTGCCACGCCAGAGACTGCTCACCTTTAGCATGTAGTGGGAATCATTCCTTCCCTTTGTTGAGCCAATGTCTGTCCTGTCCAATTTGACCAATGTAAAGGTTAACACAAATGTAAAATGAAGCAAAATGTTTTTGGCTCTTGAAACATATGACCACTTCTTTTCTCATGGTTCAGCTAATGTTAAAGATACCAACAATATCGTCTGTTTTTAAAAATCTTTTCATGATTGTGAGTGTGTGTATGCACGAGGTAGATCAGGAAGTGAGAGGGTGGGGTCAGGGGAATGCTCCTGTCATGGTGGACATGTGAAGGTCAGAGGACAACCTATGGGAAATGATTCCTTCCTTCCACCTTCCAGTTATTGACCTCAGGTACCAGGCGTGCATAGCAAGCACTTTTACCAATCACCTTGTTTGTCCTCATTTTGTTTTCAAAAGAGTCTTGCCCTGGGTGTTCTCACATCTAAAGTGTGTGCTTAGGAGTAGAGAACACATAGTTTAATGGAATCTAAAGGATAACTCCAGTTTTATGGGATATTGCTTATTGCAGTGGTTCTCAAGCTGTGAGTCATGATCACTTTGGTAAACATCTATCTCCAAAATATTTACATTATGATTCATAACAGTAGCAAAATTACAATTATGAAGTTGCAGCAAAAGAATTTATGTTGGGTTCATTACAACATGAGGAACTATGTTAAAGGGTCGCAGCATTAGGAAGGTTGAGAACCACTGCTTTTTGTGGTGAGGTTGGGTCTAAGGCCAACACCAAGATTACCGAACAAGGACATGCATTACCTCAATGTGTATGATGGTGAGTTTTAGTGATATAAACTTCAGATGGCAGATTGTACCCTAAAACAAGAGTATGCATGGTTGAAGATTAGATTATTAATAACCAACCATAGTACTCCTTAAATTCTTTCCTCTAAGAACAATTAAATAAAAAGAATTAACACACCTGGTTTTGGTGTTGAACTGTCTCCTCATGAAAACTTATGCTCCTGAAATGAGGACCAGAATGAGAACGAGGGGCCATCTGTTTTTCCTTTTTCCTTATTGATTCATTTAGCCATATGAAAAGACATACAGCCGTCTTGAAGTTCAATCTTAGTTGTATGAGTATATACATTTTTGTGTGTTGAGTCATTGAGACAGAATCACTTCTGGAATTCCAGGTATACCTTTGTCATTTGTACTAATTCAGGGTCTTATTTTTAAGATGCAGAATATTACTTTAACATACTGAAGAGAGGGTAGATGAAGGAGCTTGAGAAAAGAGAGACATGACAAGGAGCCAGAGAACAGACCTAGAGAATGGCAGGCATTACTGGGGTGGCTAGCCTGCCTAGGCCTGTGGTGGCACCCTGAGCTGAGCCACCCTCAGCACTGGTTGGAGTTCTGGTCATGGTATTTCTTTTCTCCTAAGCAGCATGAACCTTTCCTAGAAACACACGGGCTCATAAAACCCTGCCTGCTAGGATGGGCCTTAGTTCTCACTGTAGACTCAGGAAGTTTCTAGTTCAGTTCCTACAAGTGTTCAACCTATATCATGTTCTTGTTTTCTGTAAACTTCCACCTTCTCTTCTCATTATATTCTTGGGTATAATTGAGAAATTGCCTTACTTTTAAAAGACACTTTCAAAATGTGGAAAAAGAAAGCTTCCCCTTGGGGTCATAGGAAGAGTTCCAAGGCCCAGAAAACTGTGATAGAGCAGCCTGCTGTGATACCATTTATGAAACCTTGAGGGTTTTGAGCCACCAGGTCTTGTAGGGTGCTGGAAGTCATCCCTGGACATCCTTAGGATTCCAAATCAGTTTTAACTATTTTCATCTGCTTCTGTAATGACAACATCTGGCATGTGCAAAAAACCTAATTCAGTTAGTAAACGCCCTGCTCCGTCTCGGTTCTGAGCTTCCAGTATAGATGCAGAGCCCTCTAAAATAAGTCACTCAAGGCCACCGGCTCTCTTTGTTTTATGTAAGACTTTTGTCAGTAGCCCTTATCCCCACCAGATGCTAGAAGATTTCCTAAGAGGGCTGATGTGGTTTAGCTACTGGGCATCTGAAAGCACTTGTACTATGCATTATTAACTTGATTTAAGAAAGGCTGTCAAGAGTTATTCACAGTGGTCCAAACTGGACAGGAAGAAGAACAGACATTTTGGTGTGTTCCCAGAATTCCTCTGAGTTTAATTTCATTGACTTCAGCAGTATTTAAGGGTATGGGAATATAAGTCTAGTGTGGGGCCTTCAAGTAACTCTGGAAGCATTAACCATTTTAAACATGGAGGGAGGAGTACTTTCAGCTCTTGAGCCATGGAAGCCACAGTCCTAGAGAGTGTGTGTATTTCATTGTGCCAACCTTGAATGAGATCATCTAAGTGACCAGAACACCTCTGTCTGCTCTGTTTTCTGAAGTGTGGGAGCAGCATTAACACCTCCACATGTTTTTGTTTACTGATGTTGTGGTGGTTGGGATGGATAATGCAGCACCCTAGGAGTAGTTTTAATAAGCTCTCTGGTTCTGTGAGTCAGGGTTCACACTGAGATGTATGAGGCTGTCTCTACTTTTATTGTATCTAGGGTTTCTCAGGGAGGACACAATTCACACAGGGGCTTCCTCACTGAGGCATCTAGTTTGGATCTAGGAGTCTATGATTTCTTGAAAGCTTGACTCAGCCAGGACTGTCAATCAGATCCCCCTTGTAGAACTGCTCAAGGTCCTGGTATCTGACTGCCTACTGAGAGTACTGTAGGAAGGGCATTGGGAGAGCATATACCAGAGACAGAGGCTTGGAAGTCATGAAGTGTTACTTTTGCATTCTGTGGGTTAGTGAGGCCCTTAGACCAATCCAGGTTCAAGGTGAGATGGGAGGGACAACTGTGGATAGCTTTGGAAAATATAGTTTGACTGTAGAGGGACATAATTAATAGAAAACATACATACACACATATATGTATGTGTGTATATATAATATAAAAATAAATAATCCAATAAATTCCCTTTTATAAAATATCTGATTTTCTGATTGTTTGGCTTCCTTCCTTTAAGTAACCTTTTGATAACATCCATCCAGTCCAGATAATGTCCTGATCTCAAACTCCTTAACTTAATCAATGTCTATGAAACTGATTGTACTATGTAACTTATGTAACATAGTCACACTACCAGGATGGGACATGGATACCCTTGTGCAAGGAGTACATTGTTTGCCAACATACCAGGTAAAACGAGAAGTAGGATGACATTTTGTATCAAAGTGGTCTTTTAATGAAGTTACCCCAGGCCTGAGAAGTGGGAGGTGCTCATGAAAGGGGCCATGGCTAAGAGCACACGTAGTCTTTATAATTCCAAAGCCTCAAAGCAAGGGAACAGCAAAGGAACTGTGGCCTCCAATCACTGGCTGTTTAAACAGCCTCTATTAGTAAAGATATTATTCTTGGTTTCTGGGCTGAAAGTCCCTTGGCAGTGGACCCAGCATGAGATTGCTCTGATGAGACACAGTGTGGATTGGCCTTTGTGACTCATTTCAGAATTCGCCATTGTTGCAGAATCCTTAGGCTTCTTCCTACATTGACAGCCAGCTGGTGTTTGAATGTACTCTAAAGTTTGCAGGATCTTCTCTGTGAGCCTGGAGGAGCAAAAAGGAAAGTAATTAAAGAGAAAAGAGAAAGCAGAGAGGATCGGGCTGCTCAGAGGCACACCCAACTTTCTGGTGACCTGGCGTGCAGCGATGGAGGCGCTATTGCTCATCCTGGCTTTAGTGCTGACCCCTTCCGAACGGGTTCATTGATGTTTGTGTGTTCTGTGGTTGTAAAGGACCCAATGACAGCATGTGGATTATAACATTAAAGCCCAAGCTATTATTACAGCTTTGGTAATATCAACTCTGGTAAACATTAGAATGGAGGTTTTCAGCCCCTCATCTGGATCTGTTAGTTATGTCCAGCATAAATTTCTGCAGTGCCAGGTTAAATATGTGTTAGGGCCACCTTGCTTTCTTCTGTGCCAACCCCCCCCTTCAGTCTACACAGACTTATATGATAAATATGTATTAAAAATATCCCTGTCTTGGTGGGTATGGCGGTGCATGCCTACAATTCTAGCCCTTGGGAAACAGAAGCAAGAGGGTAGGTCATTTGAAGCTGTAGAGTGGGCTTGAAGCTTGTCTAGACTACATGAGACCTTACCTCAAAAGAAATTATAATTTCAGGCCTGAGATCTTGTATTTCAAATTTATTCTAGCTGCTTTTTTTTTCTTTTTAATTTTTTTTTTAGGTTTTTCAATACAGGGTTTCTCTGTGTAGTCCTGGTTGTCCTTTAACTCACTCTGTAGACCAGGCTGACCTTGAACTCAGATCCACCTTCCTCTACCTCCTGAGTGCTGGGATTAAAGGCGTTGCCACTTTGCCTGCCCATTACAGACAGTTTCAAACTGCCATGTGGGTGCTGGGATTTGAACCCTGGTTCTTTGGAAGAATAGCCAGTGCTCTTAACCACTGAGCCATTTCTCCAGCCCCTCTAGCTGCCCTTTTTTTTTTTTACCCCTCTAGCTGCTTTTAAAGGTAGTTTTATATTATGTGAAAATAGAACAATTTTTTTGAGTGTCATTGAATTGTAAGCTGCCAGTTGTTTTAATGGTTTGAGAATCTGGTGCTTAATGCTACACGGACTGGTGTGGTTCAGCCATAATTTCAGCACAATTCTGAGAGGTTATGTATGTTATCTGGGGAGAAGGGAAAGATAAATCACATTTGTATATACTTACGTATATGTGTTAATATATGTATAATTTCATAAAGATACTGTACAGACAGCAATTAAACCCTAAAACACAAGTGGTAAGATTTTCCATGACTGTCCTCCCACTATTGATGTATGTTGATTTTTATTGTAGGACTAGACCGTCCCTTACTTACGTTTTACACATCTAGTTTTCTTTCCTGGAGATGCTTGGTTATCCTTTGTTTATCATCTGTCCTTACCCCCTTTCCATTGAGAACTACCTAATGAACTTGGAGGTCATGGAGATGTTAGGGAGTTGTTGAGCTGATGTACGTATTTCTTAGCATGGAAAAAGTATGGTTATTGGGACGGGGCAATTTGACAGACAATGAAAGATATAGTAGGTATCCCCACACAGTTTCTTTGCCTTGATAAAGGCAGAGATGACTGTCATAGGGATTTAGGTTAAGAGTAAATGTGCACCAAGATCAACAATAAGAGTGACAGTTTCCAAACTTAAAGAATTTTGCTTATTTTCTATTCCTTATAATTTAACCTCAAAATCTAGGTAGTAATTGGGTTTCACTTCTTATGAGCCAGGCTTCAATTTCATTTGGAAGGAGGTACCATTTGAGCAAGATTAAAAAAAAAAAATTGACTTGTAGTGAAGAAAATTTCAGGAACAGAGAGATTGGCGATCTAAGTCAGAATATATAGCTGATCAGGAAAATATTTGGAACCCATTTTACAGAATGTCATCTATTAGCGGAGAGTGTAGTCAGGAATTTAAATATTTCCTATATTCTAAATTCTGGAATGCAGATGTTTTCTATATTCAATCAGTTTCATACTTTATGATTATAAAGAGAACCACCATCAGACAACTGCAGACAAGAGTCTAAAGTGAATCTTTAGTGGGTGATCCTGGGCAAGTGCAGGTGAACAGCCTTCACCCTTCAGGAACCTGAGTCTTAACATGTGTAATGTTTACAAAGCTTCAGAGCAGAGTTTACAGGACTCTGGTCATGCCTCACCATGTATTTATAGCTACTTTAAAACAATGTTTCTGAAGATAGAGGAACAATGGTTTGTCCCACTAGAGGAAAGAAAGAAGTCTCCAATAGGAAATTCTGCCTTTGAGAAACACTTGTCCCTGGAGAGTCTAATTCAATAGCCCAGTTGGGGTGGAGGTGACAGTGGCAAACATCATCTTAAGAGCACATGGAGGCTGAGGCAGTGGCTCAGCAGCTAGCTCCCTCTTACTGCTCTTGTAGCAGTTACCACCTTCCGTTCCCAGCAACCACATGGAAGCTCAAGACCATGCGTAACTCCAGTTCTATGTGACCCAATGTTCTCTTCTGACTTTTGTAGGTACTGTACACACATGAACATACTCACATAGACACATAGACAAGAATAATTAAGAAGAAAAAAATCATTAATAGCACAGTGATGTTCCATCAGGGCTGAGGACCAGAGATCTACTAAATGCCCGATATCCAGCCAGTGCCTCCAGAGAGTGTAGGGCAGGCAAGGTACTGGAAGCAAAAGGTGTGGAATACAGGCAGTGTAGATGTTGCTCCCCCAATGCTGGCCTCAGCCTATCTTCCCAAAGAAACAAATGTCATCTACTTGCACAGTTGATGAAAATACCCCAGCATTGCCATGGAAAGGGTCATAAATACAACCTACATATTCCATATCAGATTCACTAATAATAGAATTTTACTCTCAGGAGAATGCTTTGCATAGGTCTTGTGTTAGGAAGATGGTGATGGCAGTACATGAGGCCATCTTGGGTTGGGACCGACTCCCTGATCTCCTAAGTAGAAAGGAATTAATGCTCTGTTGAGCATACAGGCATGCAGTAAATTAGAAGTAGCAACAGCCACTGTGACAGTGATAATGCAATTCTAGGACGGCAAAGCATTTCCAATCCAAGGAGTAAAAAGGGAGATTTGACAATCTGATGTTTTTAATTTATTAATGAGCTTGACACTCGGGTAAGATATATAGTATTAGGAGAGGTCAGCAGGACCTGAGGACCTAAAGGACAGCCTGAGACATCTCACAGGTAAATGCATTTCATTTAAGATAGCACTTACGGGGCTAGAGAGATTCCTGGGTGGCTAGGAGAACTTGATGCTCTTACAGAGAACCCAAGTTCAAATCCCAGCACCCATATTGGGTGGCTCACAAGCACCTGTAACCCCAGCTCCAAGGAATCTCCAACTCCTTTTATGACCTCCACAGGCATCCATGTGCATGCGTCTTCTCTCTCTCACTTTCTCTGTCTCTCTCTTTCTCTCTCTCACACACATAGTTTTTTAAATCTTAAAATATGTTTTGAAAGACTATTTAAATCTCCCCAGAATTATGCCAGCAATAAAAACCACACTAAGTATTACGGGAATACACTCCATGTCTAATACTTGACACTTGTGCCTGCTAATGTTTTGTCAACTTGAGACTCTCTGGTGTCATTTGGGAAAAGGGAATGTCAAATGAGGAGCTGCCTCCATCAGATTGCCTATGGGCAAGCCTTTGGGGGCATTTTCTTGATTAATAATTAATGTGGTCAGTCTCAGACCTTAGTGGCTGGTGCTACCTATGGGCAGGTACTCTTGAGTTGTATAAGAAAGCAGGCTGAGAAACCCAGTAAGTGGTGCCATCCATGGCCCCTCCCTGCTTCTGTTCCTGCCTTGAGATCCTGCCCTGACTTCCATCAGTGATAGAATGTGACCTGAGACTACTGAGCTGAATAAACCCTTTCTTCTGCATGCTGTCTTGGTCATGGAGTTTTATCATTAATAAAACCCTTAACAAAGACTACCAATGTCTCCGATAGTTCTCTCAACAGAGCAGATTCCTGGGCTCTAAACTGAGACTTGCCTGAGGAGCTTTACTGGTGAGACTAGGAGTCTGTGCCTTTGAAAGCATTCAAGGTTTCTGAGCCACTTTTCGGCTCATGTACTCATATATGGATTAAACTCCCTGCTCTTTTGACCATCAAGTATAGGATAAATAGCTAGACCATAAACTCAATTCATTCGACTTGGATTTGAGCAACACCAAGAAGCTCAAGTTACTATCTTTGGGTATTGTGGGGAGCTATGATATTTCTGAGTAGGAACTAGCCCACTGGTCCTTCACAGGTAGGTACCTGCACAGGTAAAAAGCAACTTTGCATTGTGGTAACTCACAGGTAACCATGGGTTCCATCTGGGGTATTAGAATGGATTGTCCTTGGAAAAAGAAAGGAAAGATGGACATTAATAAGACAAATTACAAATGAAAAGTGATTGTCATAGTCATTGTTCCATTTCTGTGAAGAGACACCATGACCAAGTCAGTTCTAATAGAACCTTTAATTGCTTGCTCACAGTTTGAGTTTAATCTATTTTCAATGTGGTGGGGAGCATGGTGGCAGGTAGGCACTGGTAGAGTAGTTGAGAGCTACATCCTGATTGATAGGCAGAGAAAAACTCTGGGCTTGGCATGATCTTTTGAAACCTCAAAGCCAACACACAGTAACACACTTTCTCCAACAGGCCACATGTCCTAAACTTTGTAGTCCTTTCAAACTGTACCATTCCCATACCAGGCATTGAAAAATATGAGCCTATGGTTTTTTTTTTTTTGAGACATGGTTTCTCTGTGTAGCTCTGGCTGCTCTGGAACTCACTCTGTACACCATGCTGCCCTTGGACTCAGAGATCTGCCTGCGTCTGCCTTCTGAGTGCTGGGATTAAAGGCTTGTGGCTTTGGGAGCCATTCTTTTTTTTTTAATAATTTATTTTTTATTTCTTCAAGTTACATCTCAATCACAATCCCCTCCCTACTCCCCCCTCCAGTCCCACCCTTCCACCCTCTTCCCCCTCAACCCCCCCATCCTCTTCTCTTCTTTTTTTTTTTGTTTAAGGTATTTCTTTTTCCCCCCAACAGCTCTCCCTTTCAGTCCAAAAAATGGTTCTTTTCCTTATAACTATAAATACAATACAAAACAACAGAAATAAATAGGCCACAATTATAAGAGTTATATGGCTTAGCATACATTCCCAATGTCCAGTCCATATGTATTTGGCACCTGACTTTAAAATTCTACTGTCTAACCATCTCCATGAGTTTAAAGTTCTATATCTAACTCAGCTTTCATACTAACTTGCCTCATAATTTTTAAAATATCTTCTTAGATCCAGAACACCCTCTTGATTCCTAAACAACTCAAAATTTAACTATGAGACTCTAACTATCTTTTCTTCAACCACCTCAGAGACCTGAGAGGGATAAATATATCTGATTATATAGGAAGTGCAGGGACTGCAGCTTCCAGTACTAAGAAAGGACATACCAGTGGCTGCCTGGACAGTTCCCATTTTCTCTCCATACATTGCAGCATCAATCTTCAGCTATTTGGACCCGCTTCTCTGACAGACATTGATTGTAGAGCAGGAATTATGAAGGACTTACCTACCCTGTCTTGGCAGAGCTAGGCTGTCGACTTATCTGCTTCCAAGTTTTGTCCTTTTTGGACAGAAGTCTGTCTACAGTTGAAGCAAGGGGTTTTTCTTGCCAAGAGAATGGCTTACCACCAATTCAATCATCTTGGGAGCCATTCTTATTCAAACCAACACAAAGATAATAAATTTGGTGCGAGAATTAAAAATTAATTTTGTGGTATATAAAGATACCCCCCCCCCCCAAAGCATTGTGATAGCCTGGTATTCACATTTAAAAGAGCTTTGAAAATTTTTTTTTTTTTTTTAGGATTTAATTTAGCATCCTTCATTCTGTCAGCAAAGAAATCCAGGTCAGGAACATGTGTGCTATGAAACAGAAGAACATGTTTATAAGAGGAAGTAGATTCCTCTTGCTAGGAGCGGGGCTCCCAAGAATTAACACGATATGCAGACAAGCTAAAACCTATGCAATAGAAAAGTACTCTGCTATGAACTAAGGGGCATTTTTATTACAAATCACTGTGTGGTGGTTTGAATAAGAATGACACCTATAGGGTCTTATATTTGAATGTTTGGTTCACAGTTGGCAGACTGTTTAAGAAGGACTAGGAGCTGTTGAAGACGGTTCTTTTAATTATCCAAAATATATTTATTAATAACTATATACACTTGTAAACAATTACCTAAGTACTAGCCCTAAGAATAACTATAACCCCAGTCACCTAACAACTAAGCCTATTAATAACTATAACAACTATTATCTAACAACTAACCCTAACCTTTTAGAAGGATACAGTCTCTGGGGCAGGTCCTCAGTTGTCAGGAACACCTCAGGAGTAGATCCTTTAAGACACTTAGTCAACAGTCTTTCTTCAGGAACATCTCAGACTTAGGTCCTTTAGGGTAAATTGGCTATGGCACCTTCACTTTAAATGAGGCTTGAGGCTTTCTTCTCTCTGAAAGGCCTCAGCTGTCCGTAAGCCAAGTTATTCAGTTTGTATTAGCCACTCAGCTGCTCTGCCTCAGTCTTTGAGGCTGGCCACAGTTCCATTCAGGCCACTGTTTGAACTGGTCAAACCCCTCTAGGCAAACCTGTGCCACAGGGTTTAGTCCTTGGCCTTTTGCTGCTTTGCTGAGGCCTTCCCTGCTCACCAGCTTCTTTCTGCCTCAGGGAGCGCCAACTGTAATTTTTGAACTCTGAGATCAGCTCTTCAGTCCACCAGCATTTTCTCCATTATCTCTAGCTTGGGGCCTCTCGGGCTCCACCCACTTCGTCCTTAAATAGGGTCTCTCCTGGTTTCACCTGGCTTCAGCCTCATCTAAAGGCTTCCTAAGGCTATTAGCAGTTAAAAACAATTCCAGATCATAAACCTTGTTTTTAGTCCATATCCTGCTATGCCAGTTTCCCACAGCCAAGTTGATCTTCATGCCCTGTATTAAGAGACTGTATCAGAAGCCCCTAGATATTCATGAAATCTAATTTATATTAATCTAACTCTCCTTACAAGGTGTGGTCATATTGGAGGAGTTGTGCCACTTTGGGGTGAGGATTCAAAAGCCTTGTCTGCCTGCCTCTCTTCCTCTCTCCTTCCCTCCCTCTCATTCTCTCTCTCTGTCTCCATCATGTGGATCAGATAGATGTAAGCGCCAAGCTTACATCTGCTGCAGCTCCATACTTTGCTCCCTGCTGCTATACTCCCTGACATCATGATCACAGACTAAACCTCTGAAATTTTAAGCACGCCCCCAGTTAAATGCTTTCTTTTATAAGCTGTCTTGTCCATGGTGTCTCTTCACAATAATAGAGCAGTAACCAAGACACCAATAAATCACTCCTCTCTGAATAAACTCATCAACCTGGATTAAAAGAGTGATATGAACATGCTTATTTTCCAACTCCAGGCAACAGACTTCAATATGCAGCCACTGCCCACCCATCATGGTGGAGTCCTGCCTAGTATAGCTGCCCCTCCCTGTATCTTTATGCACTAACTCTGCTGGAGGTAAGGTGCCATGAGGACAAAAATGCCTTTGTCACATTAAATGGGATCTTTAAACCTGGCTTCTACAGTTGTAAGTCTGCCACAATCAAGCTATTAGTTCAGGCAATTCAGGGAACACTGTGGACTTAATCTTTACATCTTTGGAGCTGTAGATTGTACTGCTGGCTTTCAGGCCATGCTCTAAAAAAAATATATTGGAGTCTGATGGCACATATCTTTAATCCCAGCAGTCAGGAGGCAGAGTGAGGAGGATCTCTGAGTTCAAGGCCAGCCTGGTCTACACAGTGAGTTCCAGGACAGCCAGGGCAACACAGAAAAACCCTGTCTTGAAAAACAAAGCAAAACAACCCCACCCCTACAAAAAAAAAATTCACACAAAAAAAAGCATACTAGGGAGGAGCAACAAGATGTGCTCAGCAGGTGAAGGTGCTTGCTGACAAGGCTGACTACCTAAGTACAATTCCCAGAGCCTACATTATGGAAAGAACCAACTCCTACAAGTTGTCCTCCAACCTACACACACACACACACACACACACAAAATATAAAAATAAGTAAGAATTATAAAGCACTTAATTTTAAAGCAGCCATAAGGATTACAGGGCTACAGAGGACTCCAAAATTCAGGGGAGTGGTGCAAATTAAACGCTCATGATCAAGGCTTTCGACTTCCTCTCCCACAGGCCTCCTGGGCTACCCTGCTTAGCTCAATGGGATGTTGGGGTTGGGATCTTGGGGTAGGGAAGAGACATCTTCTGACTCTGTTGAAGCATGAAGGCTCTGCCTTTATCTCACTCCAGCTGGTTCTCTCCCACTTGGCAAGCAGATAAACACTGCCTTGCCCAGATAAAGAGCCTCTTCCATGGAAGTGGAGACCTCCTCACTACTGAGAAGCAAGCAAACGTACAATCCCTTCCCAAATCATCACTGTTCTTCCACGTCTGTTAAAGGCATTTCTGAAAGACTCCAAACCATCTGGATAAAGCCCATGTTCCTGGATGCCAAGAACACTTTGGTGTAAAGCATGTCTAAGGGTGGGGAGTGGTCAGGGAATGATTTCCCTATAGATCTACAATGGAGAGAGGAAGGCATCACCAATGGTTTGTAATAAAGAATACTTTCTTGCTAGTCAGAGGTGGATTTCTAATCTTCAACCCCCGAAGGTCACTGACTCTGTACTTCCCGTTTAGCCCAGGGTACCCTCACTCCCACCCCGAAGCATGTCTGCTAGAAGACTGAATGAAAATGCTTCTGGGTTAGTTATGTAAAAATTAAGGGCCCCTTGCTTAAGTGTTTCCTTCCTGTCCTGTTCCCTGGCGCCTGCCTCAATACTTTCTTTTTCACCTCTGTGAGTCCCTGTGATCTGCAGAGCTCCCCACAGGAAAGCCCCATTGAGAAGCACTCTCTGTTTTGACTGATTAGACTTCCCTTTCTGGCCTGCTGGAGAACAGAAGTTCCATTTCCTTTTTCAGGCCTTGTGAAGCAAACAAGAATTTTATAGTTATTTTTAGTTGGAAAGCATCTCTCACCTTTTCTTGCAAACAGTAGCAGTCTGATGGTTACTCTTGCCTCAGTGCCCAATGAAACCATTGTTGTAGGGTGCTCTATGGCTGCTGGGGCCTTTTACTTCATACACAGACTCCAAATGGCTATTGTGACAGAAGCAGATCCCTCACTGGAGCTGGTGAGGGTTCTTTAGAGATTATGAAAGAAATGTTCATACTGGACACTTTAAAATGGAATCATGTTACTTTGCTCCAGTAAAGTAAAACTGAATGGAGTCTGGAATGTGGTCAACCCTCCTTCTCTTAATGACGAAGCATAGGTATGTCTGTCTTGGCTGCAGAGACACTGGACTGAGAACCTGATGTTTACTAATACTAAACACTCCTGTGAAAACTTCAGTCATTTCCAGATGTTTCCAAACATCCAGATGTTCATTGTCAGGTACCTAAAGCAACCAGACAATTCCTGTGCATACATTTTACTGTGCTGCATAAAGAATTTTGACGGAAGACAGGGGCTAGTGACATCTCTAAAGAGTGACACACTGGGGCTGGAGAGATGGCTCAGCGGTTAAGAGCACTTGCTGCTCTTCCAGAGGTCATGAGTTCAATTCCCAGCAACCACATGGTGGCTCATAACCATCCATAGTGAAATCTGGTGCCCTCTTCTGGCCTGCAGATATACCTGCAGACAGAACTCTGTATACATAATAAATAAATCTTTAAAAAAAAAAAAGAGTGACACACCATGGGGCTAGAGAGATGGCTCAGTGGTTAAGAGCACTGGTTCTTCTGGAGGACCCAGGTTCAATGCCCGCCACCCACATGGGGACTCACAGCTGTCTGTAACTCCAGTCCCAGGGGATCTGATACCCTTACCCCCACACACATACAGGGAAAACACCAATGCACATTAAGTAAATAAATCTTTAAAAAACAAACCCTGACATACCACAACTTAAATGACAAAGATACAAGTGATTTATTTCAGAAATATTCCCAGTGTTCAACTTGTATGTCTCCAGTTTCAGTGAGGCCTAAATATCCTCTTTTTATTCAGTGATGCTCCTGTCAGGTGTATCCTTTGAGCATACCTCAGTTAGGTCAGGCAGCATTGGGAGGGACACATGGAAGTTCTTTAGTGGATGCATGTTCTCTCAACTATAGCCACAGCACATCACAGATCTGCAGCAGCACCTTGGCCACAGCCTCTGGGACCTGCTAGGGTGACAGCTGTCAACTCATGCTCTCCCCACAAATTAAAGCCAACAAACATGCACTGTGGATTCAGAGCCCTTGACTACAAGGACCTGATGTTAGGTTGACCAGATATCTCAGACCAACAAGCGGAAAATGCCTGAAGGTGATCCAACACCTGCTCCCACTTCCTCTTTCTCCTACTCCCCCACCATCAGACTTAAATCAGAGAACCTTGCTCTTAGTCGAATGGTTGAGTGTTTTTAAAAATCACAAGATGCTACTTGCCTTTTCTAGCTCATATGTGTACTAGAAAGATAGTCAACAGAGATGTAATAGTGAACTAATAAAGTGCTGATACCCTAGCAGGAGTCAAGGAGTGGTGCGATATTCCACCGGTCAGCAGTGCTCATAGCAGTCACATGTTCTCTGCTTTGTTTTTCAAAAAGCCATTTTCACCTAAGAATGTATTTGATGAAGCAGAAAAAAAGTATTACTTTATAGGAATAATGCATTTTACATGCCTGACGAAATGAGGCCTGCTTAAAGTAGTCCCACTGTACTCAGGTCCAGTAAGAAAAAACATTCTTGGGCTGGAGAGATGGCTCAGAGGTTAAGAACACTGGCTGTTCTTCCAAAGGTCCTGAGTTCAATTCCCAGCAACCACATGGTGGCTCACAACCATCTACAATGAGATCTGGTGCCCTCTTCTGGAGTGAATGCGTACATGCAGGCAGAACAATGTATACACAATAAATAAATAATCTTAAAAAAAAAAAGAAAGAAAAAACATTCTGCATCATTGCAGTTGCAAAGCCAGCTACTCATATTTCCAAGTGAGAATGAAAGAAAAGGTTACAAACTGAGGGATGGGAGTGGTGGTGCATGTCTTTAATCCCAGCATTGGAGAGGCAGAGATGGATGAATCTCTGTGACTAAGGGCAGCCTGATCTACAAGTGAGTTCCAGTACAGCCAGGGCTACACAGTGAGATCCTGGTCCCTCCCCTTCCCCACCCCAAATATAACAAACTGTTATTACTCAGATTTATATTCTTGGTAGACATATTCTTGAGAATGAACCAAGTGAGCCTTTAAACAACCGGTGATATTTTGTTGCCAGTGATAAAATTTGAGCCACCAATGAAAAATGGAGACTTTGGAAAACTTTCACTCTCCATTGAGTACAAGACAGCTTCCTCAATTTTAGAGGTCCTTCTGATTTTCTGTGGTATAATAGGGGACAGGTTGTGTTTTAAATACTATACTATGAAACATTATGTAGAAGATCTAGATAATTTGTGCAGGCCTGGGTTTTCTTCACCTAATTCAACAAGAACAACACAAATGACTGTATGCAAAAGGGGATTTAAGAATCACACCTTTTATTAAGCTAGACTTTTTATTTTGTTTGGTTTTTTAAGTCAGGGTGTCTCTGTGTTACAGGCCTGGCTGTCCAGGTGGCCTAGAACTCACAGAGATCCACCTGCCTCTGCCTCCCAAATGCTGTGATTAAAGGCGTGCGCCACCACACTTGGCTTCTTTAGCTAAACTTTAAAAGATACATAAACATACCAAAAGTGCGAGTGTTATGAACTGAATTGTCCCCTTGCCCAAATGTGTATGTTGAAGCTCTGACACTTAGTGTGACTGTGTTTGTATGTGACTGAGTCAGTTTAAGAATAAGTAGATTGCTCTCTGCCTCTCTTCCCAGTTCCTCCCCCCGTTTTCCCTCCCTCTGTGTCTCTTTCTCTATTTCTGTCCTTGTTCTCTCTCTCTCTCCATATATATATAAAACCATGTGCATGCTGTTTCTCTTTCCATCCTGTATCCAATAAACCTGCTTTTATGTAACTTTTTTTTAAAAAAGAGTAAGTACATTTCTGAGTACAGGTAAACAGAATCTTATGGTGAAGAATGTTCTAATCCTGCAGGATTGTAAGAAGAAAAGGGTGATCTTTTCTTATGATTGAGTCATGTACTCCTGTATGTACACACACACACACACACACACTCAAGGCAACCTGAGGACAAAAGGGAAGGTGGCAGTCTGAAGGCCAGGGAGAGCTTACTCTCAAAACCCAGCTAAGTAAATGCTGGCACCCTGGTCTTGGGTTTCCAGTCTACAGAATAATGGGGAAATTTTTTTTTAATCAGGCATCCAGGTTATAATATTGTAAAGCAGCTTGAGATAACTAAAATAGCCCATTTTCACTGATTTTAAATGACTCTATACAGTCTTATGTTGTCATCATTATCACATAATGTTTATTTTGTTCTTTTTCATTTTTTTCCTCTTTTTTATGTATATGGGTATTTTGCCTGTATCCTTGTTTGTGCACCATGTGTGTATCTGGTGCTGGAAGATGTCAGAAAAGGGCATTGGATCCTTTGGAGCTGGAGTTACAGATGATTGTGAGGGTGCTGGGAATCCACCCTGAGTCCTCTGGAAGGGCAAGCAGTGTTCTCAACCACTGAGCCCTGTCTCCTGCCCCTATTTTGTTATTTTTCATGAGGTACACGTATCAAAAAATTCTTTGCAATTTATAGTATGGTAAATGCCAATGCATGATCTGCATTTTAAAAGTTCTTTGGTGTTCTCAGCATTAAAAAAAAAAGTTTCACATGAGTTTAGTTTGGCCCCAAACTCTAGATTCTTCTGTCTCTCCCAAGTGCTGGGTGTATAGGTAAGCACCATGACACAGTGCTCTTTGAGTGTTGTCTGTGTGCTGGAGGCATGGTCTCCTGTGGCCCAGGGTTACCTTAAACCTGAGAAGTAACAGTCACAGGGTTACCTCAGACCTGAGAAGTAAC
>CAJQZJ010032097.1:3144863-3164863 GCA_907164525.1 Lophiomys imhausi
CATTAGCATATATAGCCCAATTTAGCATGTATACAGTTCAAGTAAATACTCTGTGAAGGCAATTAACTAGTGGGTATAAGGTTTGATTTCAACAATGCTACCCAAGGGCAATGTCAGAATTAAAATTCATTCTTGATTTTGTGAGTGAGTCTTCAGAGAGGTATCAAATATAAATGTTTGTGTTTTACTACAAGTCTTTTAACTTTCATGCCAATGAAACATATCCTGCGAACCTGACGTTTTGACTATTTTACCTATTTATTTTACATGTTCAATGGAAACATCAATTTGGGCTAAAATGTGTGTGATTGAGACCTCTGGGGTGCTACTTCATAAATCACTACAAATGATGCTGTAGTATCATTACTCAAATTATTTGATTGAAACACACATAAGAGCATGGTCAGTCTTCCTTATAAGGAATTTAAATGCTAAACTATTTAAATGTTTTAGTTTTTCTGTCTGAAGGGTACCTTGGTAATACAGGCAATCTGTAGCCAGTTCTTGGCTGTGAACTGTATTGAGAATGCATACTAAAAACTTTGGGAAAGAGGAAAGATATTGAAGGAAGAACAAATTTGATAACATCAAAACTATATGGAAAAGAAACCAAGGACCCACATCTGGTCTGCTTCATGCTGATATTTGGTAGCTAACTAGCTTTGAAGAAAAGTACGGAGTAGATAAGAGAGATAGGAAAAATATTCTGAAAATAATTATTAGTACTAAAATTTCTGTAGGTAATTTTGGAATGCTTATGTTTGTAAAGTCTTATGCATTGTAACAATGTGTGTTTCAGGTCTGCGGAGAAAAGCAACGCTTTGAGAAGTTAATGGAACATTTCAGGAATGAAGATAATAACATAGATTTTATGGTGAGTTATCTTGATACTACATTCAACAATGCAAACTCAATTTCAGCACTTTTTCCTCCAAAAACACATGCCACATTCAAGTTGACACACTACAAAGGACAGGAGAATAAGTTTAATAATCTGCTCTAGAATGTTTTTCTTTATCTGCATGCTCCCTTTTTGGTGCTCTTTCAAGCTTTACTCATTTGATTAAAGGACAAAATTGCTATTATTTTAACAAATAAGAGAGAAAGTCATGCATTTGGGAAAAGGAAGTCAGCACCTGGTGAGGATGCCCATAGCCACCAAGCTGAGCTGCCAGTAGTGCTACAGTGTCCTGAGCTGGATCGACCTTTGGCCTTTTGTTCCCAAGCTCAGTCAGTGCCCTCTCTAGACCACGTGCTCAGAGACTAAAGCACTTGACTTGGCAGAGTGGACCATTGGCATCTTCTAGATGGGCACAGTACTGATGGCACTTCTTCCTTGTGGCATCCTTCCTGCTGTGGTTGTAGCCCACAGGAGCATGTGGATCTGCAGAAGCCCTGAGGTGCTTAGGAAGGGACCGCAGGTTGTTTTATGACTTCTGAATTCCAGCCCTAAGTCTTTATTCTGGGCTCAAGACGGAACTGACAAGGCTTCCTGAGCCATTCCTTTCCAGTGCACCCCTATTTGCAGGGTATGACCTAGTTCAAGTTTCCTAGGAACCTTCTGGAGCAGGAGTTCCTTCTGTAGACCCCTTAGCCTCTAGAGCAGGTATCCTAACAGTTCCTGTATGCAAACCCTTTGCTTTGGCTGCTAAGCCATGTGTTCATTTGAATCACTCTGGTGACTGTAAGGCGTGAAACACATTAGGTCCTTTGTGTGAAACTCATTTTTTGGACCTCAGATTTATGTGAATCTTAGTCTCAGCTCCTTCTAAAATCAGGAAGGTAAAATCTTTACAGAGCTTCTCTGTTCCATTAGATGTGATATTTACTTTTAAAATTGTATTTTTAAAGTGTGATATGGTAAAATGAAGGTCACTTTTACACTGACTTTTAAATGTGTGTTATTAGGATTTTGAGGGGACGTTCGGGGTGAGGCTGAAGTTCTTGATAGTTGTGTGATGAGCCCTGGACACTGGGTCCTCACCATCTTCTCTCCCGTGTCTTCTCAAGAGGACCTTTCTTGTTCTGTTAGAGCCAAGACTGGAGGCCAGCCTACACAAGGTGCATGCACTTACTCAGACAGTGGCTGCTTCTGTGAAAATCTGTGGGTGTGGGACATGAAAAGAGATGGCTGTTTTTTTTTTTTTTTTTAATTGAAAGTATCCAACTATATTTAGGCCCTCTCTGTTGACTGCTGAAGTATCAGCTACTACAGCCAAGGAACTCCTGCCCCTTTGGTGTAAGAAAATTCCTCTCTGCAATTTGTTGTGTGTAGATTGCCCACCTCACTCATTTATGATGCCTGCTGACCTGGCCATTTGAGTTTTTGCAATTATCATAAGTCCCTTAAAACACGTGCCATTTGCCTACAGCCTGGAACGCATTTCCTGTCATTGCACTTACTCTCATGTCTGGATTCTAATGGCCTTGTGTACAGACCACAGTATGCAGTATGCCGCTGGATGCAGGTTATCATCCGTGTGTGCTACAGGTGGCTCATAGGCTATTGTGAAACTCAGCAGGTCATTTAGACTTGTTTTCAGAAGAGACAAGGAAAGGTTTCACTATCTAATTCTGTTTTTCTAGAGAAAAATGAGACTTTTGATAAACTTCCTTAGTAATTTAATTAGATTTCCCAGCTTCCCAAACAATATATTCCTCATATTAAATGGTATAAATTCCTTTAATGTAGTATAAGACTTTGTGAGTTTTTTTTTAAATAGGTGAAAAGAACTAAAAAATAAAAACAAAACAAAAACCTGACAAGATCTTTTTTAAAAAGTTTATGTAACTAGAGAACCTAAACTAATTTTTCAAAAAATTCCAGGAAGGTCCCCTTTTCACTAAGAGAATTTATACATCTTCCAAAGCTACCAGTACATAATTGTTCTAGTTCCATGTGTCACTTCTATGACATAACCTGACAAAAGGCAACTAGGGAAGACAGTGGTTTATTTGGCTTTACAATTTCAGGTTAAGAGCTTTCATTGTAGAGAAATCGCTACCTCAGAATCATGAGACAACTGGCCATCCCACCACTTCAACAGCTGAGCAGGAATGAATGCCTGCTTTATTTGCTTCCTTGTTTTCAGATTGATTTCTCATATACAGTTTAAGACTGCTGTCTAGGGAATGATACCACCCACAGTAGGCTGGATCTTCCCATATCAGTTAAATCAAGACAGTCCCACACACACACAAGTTGAAACAATGTACATAAACCCTCATTAAGACTTTCTTCTCAGGTGATTCTAGATTGTGTCAAGTTGAAAATTAAAGTTAACTATCTCAGGAGCATATATTTTAAAAAGAATTAATTCAATAAATTAAAAAGAAAAAAGGAATGGGGAGCTGCGAATAAAGCTTTGGGGTCAAGGTCTTGCCTAATCTCAGTGCCTGAGACTAAGTTTGATTCCAAGTCCTTGGGAGCAAGCATTGCTGCTAAGAGGTTTTCTAAATGCTGTGATCTGGATCCCTGACTATTTTCCCTTCCTTCCAAGAACTCTGCTGGATCATGCTGTAGAGGGCAAACATGAGTAAGGCCTTGTTCCCGTCAAAAGATGGTCATTGTTGAAAACAGTATGGGTCTGTTGAAGTCCATTCCATTATTTATTAAATTGGAGACTGATTTTTTTTTTTTTCTGAAATAGGTCTTAGGGCCAGTCTTTGGAAGAAAACACTACATCCAAAGCATTTTTGAACTAGCAGTTAGGAAAGCACATACAAACATGTGTGAAGGATTAGTTACTATCTTGGTAGGATAGAGCTCAAAGTGAATTTTTTTTTTTTTTTTTTTTTTTGGTTTTTCGAGACAGGGTTTCTCTGAATATCTCTGGCTGTCCTGGACTCGCTTTGTAGACCAGGCTGGCCTCGAACTCACAAAGATCCGCCTGCTTCTGCCTCCCAAGTGCTAGGATTAAAGGCGTGCGCCACCACCGCCCGGCGTTCAAAGTGAATTTTTGTGGTGAGGTTCTACATTGTTTTAATGTTACTCCTCTTTGTACTATGTTTCATATTTTATTTGATCTGTATTTCTGCAGTAATTTGTACTTTGCTTTATATACCTATATGACTTTTTTTTTTTTTCCGAGACAGTGTTTCTCTGTGTATCCTTGATTGTCCTGGACTCACTTTGTAGACCAGGCTGGCCTTGAACTCACAGAAATCAGAGATCCGCCTGCCACTGCCTTCTCAGTGCTGGGATTAAAGGCATGCACCATCACACCTGGCAATGAATTTTTAAGAACAGCTTTCTTGAAATTAGATTGGCCTACCATTTACTTAACCTATAGAACATGTATGATTTGGTGTGTGTTAAACATTTACTGTCCGATTTTAACTATATTCACCCCTTGAGAATCTCTATGCCATCCAAACTTGTTCCCCATGTGGTCCACCCTTCAACCTTACGCATGTACTAATCTACTTTTTATTTCTGTAGTTTGGGATGCTCCACACATTTGATATAGATGAAATCATACAGTGTTTGGTCCTTTTTCACTGGCATTTTTTTTAGTTACCATGATGTTCCCAAGTTCATCCGTGCTGTAACATGTATCAGCAGAACATGCGTTGGTTCTTCATTCTATTTTATTGTCACAGAAAATTCCTTATGATTATATCTCATTTGTTTATTCATCAAGTGATGGACATTGGGGGTGTGTTTCCACAGTTGGTTGGTATATGGTATTATGAGTATCTTTGTACACATTTTTATGTGAACATGTTTCTTTATTTCTCTTAGCTTTTTTTAAATGTGAAACATATTTCTCTTAATTTTCTTATGTGAAACATGTTCACATAAAAATTTGTACACAAATATTTATTTATTTATTTATATTTATTTATTTTTTGATTTTTCGAGACAGGGTTTCTCTTTGTTGCTCTGGCTATCCTGGAACTCACAATGTAGACCAGGCTGGCTTTAAACTCATAGAGATCCACCTGCCTCTGCCTCCCAAGTGCTGGGATTAAAGATGTGCACCACCACGCCTGGCAATTACAGCTATGAACTGCCATAAGGGTGCTGGGATTTGAAACCAGGTCCTTTGGAAGAACAGCCAGTGTTCTTAACCGCTGAGCCATCTCCTCAGCCCCCACAGGTATTTATATACCATATATGCCAACCAACTATGGAAACACATCCAATGTCCATCACTTGATAAATAAACAAAATGAGGTATAATCATATGATGGAATATTCTGTGACAGAAAAGTAGGTATTGGATTGCTAAGCCATGTGACAAACATGGTGCTTAACATTTTGGGTAACTTGTGTTTTCAAAGTGGCTGCATCATTTTACATTCTCACTAGCAATGGGTGAGGGTTGGTTTTCTCTACATCTTTGCCCATATCGTGTGTGTAATTTATAGCCATTCCGAGTGACTGTGAGGTGGGCTCTTGTTGTGGTGGCTGTTTGATTTCTTTAAATAAAATTATGAGATTTTTAAAAGAGATTTATTGACATTAAAGGAAAGGGAATTGGTGCGAACTGAGACTTGTGAAATGAAGCACATGCCCTAGATATGCTTTAATTGGGAGAAAGCACTGGAGCCCATTTAAGCCTTGGAAACTTCATTTCAGGTGGCCTCTATGCAGTTTATCAATATCGTGGTCCATTCGGTAGAAGACATGAACTTCAGAGTTCATCTCCAATATGAATTCACCAAATTAGGCCTGGATGAATACTTGGATGTAAGTATAGCCATCTTTTTTGGTGTTGTTTCAAGAATGGATTTATTGCCTATCCTCAGAGGTTCGCCTCCATAGGAACTAAACAATGCTTAAAGTGTTATGTGGTGCACAATTGCCATGCTAGTTAAAGGGAACCAATGTGAATGATGGAGTCTGCCAGCAAAGCTGGATTCTTTACAGAATTCTTGGGATGTCTTCAGGTCTATATAATCTGTAGCCTTATAGTACTGAGTCAGACAACCTTTGGTAGTAGTGTTGCAACCTTCCTTTGCTCTAAGCTCTGTCTGGGTCAATTCTTATTGCATCCTTCATCAAAACTGGAGAATAGTTTTTATCTGGGGGCACTTTTGGGACCCCATCTGAGCAGGCAACACCAAGCCAAGACTGTTGTAGCATGAGTTAATGCTTAGAGCATAAAAAAGGAAGGGACCCCAGAGACTTCCTCCTGAGCTGTCAATTCTGCTTTAAGTGTTCATTGCTTTTGAACACAGGCTTTCACTTCTTGGGAGAAAGGAGTTTAGTTTCTTTCTCTTGCTGCTATGCAGAAGTGCCCAGCCAATTTCCTGAAGTTCTTCAGAAAAAAACAGAAAGTGTATGCAGTACTCATAGATGTACTCCCATATCTTTGTGTCCACTAGATGTACCCCTCTTTGTCACTTAGGAAGCTTTTGCTTTCCCTCTCTTACATGAATGTTTCAGTTGAATTTGGAAGACCACTGGTGATTGCTGGCCTAAATTTCAGGGCTTTCCTGATATTGAAATGATGAAAGGCCTTTCCTTGCCTGTACCCAGAGTTCAGCTGTCCATGTTTGTTAGGCATGAGTCCAGGGAACTACACACCTTGTACCCATCCTATTGGAGGGTGAATATATTGACCCCCTTTCCCCATCCCTGGCATGCTTTGAAATTAAGGTTTATCTTGTTTTCTCACGTACTCCACAGATTGCAAGATTTGTACACAAATCAGGAATGTGGGTTCCCGTTCCCGTGGCAGGATGAGTTTTATGAGGCTTTGCTTTGGGCTCCAGGTTGTCGTTACAACTTATGTCGTCGCTGCACATCTGTTACTTCCTGTTACTCGGGAAAATCCCGTGTGGCTGTCACTCTGTTTCTCATGGTTTTCTGTCTCTAGATTCATATTTCCTTTTTTTTTTTTTACTTTTAAACTAAGATGGAATGTACTCTCTTTAAAACAAGTTAAACTGTAGGATTTCAACTTAAACCTAAGAGGAAAAATTATTCTTCTTAAGAAATTATGTAATCTGATATTTCTGTTAAAAATACTGCCCCTACTCCAACCCTGTACTTCTTTAACAGTGCTATGTGGGCTCTGGACCCTGATGGATAGAGATCATTAGAGGAACAATATTATATACCTCTAACATACATATTTTCTATTTGTTTACAAAAGCAGCCTTCTTTGCAAGTGATCATTGATGTGTTCACTAACTTATTGGCATCATCTGTGTGCTAGATATTATTCTGGTCTCACAGTCCCCAGAGAAAGTCATAATGTGCGGCTCTCATGGGGAAGATTTGCTGACTTCTTCAACCTTTAGTGCCACCTACAAAATGGCTAGCTGAGTTGTTTCAGGCTCCTTGGTCTGAGATATAGTGAACTGGAAGATACTTTCTGATTTGGGGGAGCCCTGAGCTATCCATTCAAGGCATGGTCTTAGGGAAGGAATCCTGCAGGATGAGTTCCAGCAATGTGTATGAAAATAACCGAAAGCCATGTATGAGTACAATGGTGGCTCCTAGCTAACTCTACTTTGCCCCTAAGCCACCATCACCATCCTGGTAAGATACCCTACTTCAGTCTTTTCCCTAGATGCCCCTTAAGTTTCACAGGACTTGTAGCTATTCCATTTCAAATCCTCCTTTAATGTCTCTGTGGTTTTGATTTTACTTATATAAAAAATGTTTTAGGCTAGAGTAGGGAGGATTTGGGAGAAGCATATATCTTTGTGTGCATGTATGTGGGTGTGTCTAGGAAATAGAATGGTCATACCTTCTTCACAGGGATATGCCATAATTCTCTTCAGGAGGATGCTGTATGAAACTCTTGTGGGGAAAGGTAGGCTACTTGCAATAGAATGTGTAGAGGGTTGGGTAATTATGTTCTATGTTCACGGATAAATTAACACCATCTTCTCTGGAATTTTGGTTTTAGAAGCTGAAGCACACAGAGAGTGACAAGTTGCAAGTACAGATTCAGGCCTACCTGGACAACGTGTTTGATGTGGGAGCTCTGTTGGAAGATGCAGAAACCAAGAATGCGGCCTTGGAGCGGGTGGAGGAACTGGAAGAAAACATCTCTCATGTAACTGCATCTCAGAAAGGGAAATTAATGCACTGGGGGCCAGGAGGAGCTAATGCTCGCTTTTGTGGTAGGAAGGGAAAGGATTTGGACTATAGCAAGGAGTAGCCTCTGGGCCAGAGAGCTCTCAGATGCCCTCAAGGTTTGTTTCTGACAAGAGCAGCCCTTGCTCCGTTTCCACTTACCTTCCTGTTCTGTTTCTCCCAAGTCACAGGCACTGGCAATCCTAGTCACCAACACGGAAGAATAGGGTGGTTGACAGCTTAAGGGTTAGAGGGAAGTGAAAGAGGGAATATGGCCTGGTGAAGGAGTCTCTGAAGATGACCCACTTTCTCAAAGTGCCATCAAAGCCCGAGGGATAGGACTGTCTCATGTCTCTGACACAAATTTCCGTGCTCCTTTCTCAGCAGTTCCTCAGCGTCTGATCAGCTTCATTTGAGCTGTACACATTTTCTAGGAAACCCTGAGCTTTGTCAACTGTGCTCACTGAGGTCTTTCAGCTATGGTCTTCTTTGAAGAAGCAAGTCCTCTCAGTATTATGTCACCTACAAAGTGGGACAGGGTCCTGATTTTCTTTAAGGGAAATTTGTTATCAGCTAACAATATTAACCTAAAGGCTTTGAGATGTTGCCATATTTCATGTTGAAGAATAAGTGGGGAGTAGTGTTTCTCAGAAATCCAGGCATTCTGAGGGCTAATGTTTTTGCCCTTTCCCAGTAGTGACCCTTGGGCCTCATATATGTGAGGAAAGTATTGTACCACTGAGCTCTTGAAAACAAAATTCTTACCATGATTTGATTGGGAGTTTTATTTACTGTGAAGTGAATTGTCTCTATCTGTAAGAATATGTATCTCCCTGAAGAATGCTTTTGTTTCTTACCACACTCTATTTTAGAGTATTGAATGTATTTATTTTATCCTTCTCCATCATTGTGAAAATGGGTTTCCCCATGGCTTATAGTTAAAACAACTTTGTAAGCCCCAGTACTTCCCTTTCATAGGCTCCACATTGGCATGGTTGGCCTGTGCTCGCTCAGTAAGAGAATTTACAGGTTCAGTTGTTCCCTTTAAAAGATTTGTTTTCATTCATTTTATTTTTTTTCTCTCCAAAATTACATTCATAACCTGTAAATCTCTATCCACTCTTCTGCCTTGTCTCCATAGATGCCTTTGCCTGTGATTATGTCCAATGGGAAATCAGAAGTTGCTTGATTGTAGAACTTTATGTGAAAAGTGACCTCTTAGCTCATGGCTCCCTGGCCTTTCTGTGTTGATTCCTATGGAAACAACTGCCATTATTTGAGTAGCTGGGCTCAAGCAAGCTATGTTTCCAGAAGCTTTTGCATGATGATCCCTTTCTTGGGGGTAGAAAGGTGTCCCTCCACTCTTCCCTCATCTTAATTTTTCTACTCTTGTCAGCTCCAGGACATGAAGGGAGACATAGCTGTGTATGTTCATATACTGAGAGGCTGCTATATGGGTTTTATGGAGGCCACATATTCATTATTAACTCCTACTAGAAACAAATAATGTACCTTTAGAACCATAGTTCAAAAATTAATGTTTCTGACGCCAGGTGTGGAGGCACATGCCTTTAATCCCAGCACTTGGGAGACAGAGCCAGGCAGATCTCTGTGAGTTCAAGGCCAGCCTTGTCTACATAGTGAGTCCAGGACAGTCAGGGCTACAAAGAGGAACCCTGTCTTGAAAAACAAAATAAAACAACAACAACAACAAAAATTAATGTTTCCAGAAATTAACTTGTGGGATATATGCAAGACCCTGGTGGGTCCTTGTTTGTCTGGGCTGTATAATTCTGAGGACCAAGAGCCTGATCAGAATGATCTGTCTTGTGACACTGTTTCCTTGTCACAATTTCACAGTTGTCTGAAAAGCTGCAGGACACAGAGAATGAAGCCATGTCCAAGATCGTGGAACTGGAAAAGCAACTCATGCAGAGGAATAAGGAACTGGATGTTGTCCGGGTAAGTGTGTTGGCAGCGTCCACCCAAACATGCATGGCAGGGAATTCAGTGTGCTCTAGTTTTAGGCTGGTCCAGTGTAGAGCATGTTCATTTCAGAGGAGAGCAGTGATGCAGTATATTTATTGCAATCATTTCAGAAATACCCAAAAGTACACATAAAGTATGTGTACACATGTGTGCTCAATCATAAACTCCAGCTTCAGTATTTCCTATCGCAGATTTTGGGAGCAGCAGTGTTTTCCTATATGGGGCAGGCTGAGTTGATTCTGTGGATTCTCCATATGGTTCTAAATAAAAACAAACCATGAATTGAATTCATGCCACTTACTTATTTTATTAGGACTTGGGCCTCATTGTATTTCTTTATTTTGCTTTTAATCAAAGCGAGATTTAGTGGTTGCTATGGAAACAACCTAAAGGTTAAACCTGAAGGTATTTACCAAAACCCAGAGCCCAGTGCATTTTCTTACAAGATAATCCTGGCCATTTTATTTTGCCTTGCTCTCATTTTACCTTATGTGTCAGGCATTGATGGAATTCCAAAACATCCATGTGTTTGAAAGTATGCAGAACATAAAGCCAATGCGCCTGGAAGGCTCTCAGGCACATGGTTTGCCTTCACACCACGGTTAATGTGATGGCACATTTTACGTGATAGTTATCATGGTTGTGTATGCTGTTTGGTATTCTGACACATCCTACGCTTAGCTCTGTGATACGGGTTTCCTGGCATACCATGAAGCCCAAGTTGTAGCATATGGACTCCATTCAATTCAGATGGTTAGATTATAAATGATAGACAAGGCATGAAGAACGTTCCCTGCCTGCTGGAGGTGGTTGGTGAGTGATAACATGTCCAAGCCCCAGGAAATAAGTAAGTTCAGTTCCACAAAGCCACTCACACTGGTGTCCCTGTGGACTCTTAATAGAAGCAGCCAGGGCAGCCTTTGAATTGCATTTTAGCTTTGTTTTATACTATGAACTTTGAGAAAGATAAGTAATTAATGGTGAGAAGCTTTGGGTTGTTTTGTTAAATATATCACCAAGCAGTCTCTTTCCTGGGCTCAAGAGTTTTATGAGGGTAAAGAAACCCTGCCCTGCTGCCAGCTCCTGGCCACTCGTGACTAGAGTAGTCCCGGCTTTGCAGAGCTTGTCTGCTTCCTTATTTATTACATATGTTCTTGGGAGTGGGTCTCAGTATATAGCCCTGGTTAGCCTGGGAATCACTGTACAGACTGAGTAGGAGTCAGACTCAGAGATCACTGGCCTCTGCCTCCACAGTGCTTGTTATGTTATTGTTAAGTATGAGTGATGTATATGTGTGGGTGTATACCACAGCATGCTTGTAGAGATCAGCATGCACCACCACACCCAGCATTTGCAGAAGTTTTAATCTTAGTCTGATTTGTATCAAAGTCTGATATAGGACCCTTTTGTCTCTAGTTAGTCAATGTGTATCCAGGAGTTATAAATACATTTTCTAATTACTGAAAGAAAGCATACTGAGCCTTCAGGATACCCGTGGGATGTCTCAAATCCAATTTGGGGATAAAGTCATCTCTACTCTGTTCTCTTTTGCTTACAGGAAAAGTGGAGTTCACTCTACTAATTAGATGGAATTATTATTCGTTAATAATAGCCTAAGCTAGAATATATTGCCTGCATTATTAGTTCATTTGGTTATCACTTGGACTCCATGTTCTGGCTGAGTTCCACAGTTCTCTGAACTCCAGAGTGCGTGCGTGCTCTCTCCATCTGTTTCCTTCAGGTGCCTCACCCAGTAGGTTTACCAGGGCTTGCACTATGAAGTCAAAGTCCTGACTGGGACCTGTTTTGCAGGAGATCTACAAAGATGCAAACACCCAAGTCCACACATTAAGGAAAATGGTCAAAGAGAAGGAAGAAGCCATTCAAAGACAGTGTACTCTGGAAAAAAAGATTCATGAACTGGAGAAACAAGGGAGCATTAAAATTCAGAAGAGAGGGGATGGGGACATTGCCATCCTGCCAGTTGTGACCTCTGGCTTATTGTCCATGGGGTCAGAACTAGCAGTGGGTAACTATGTGGGGCCAGCTCCAGGGGCCACCTCCGCAGGACCCTCACTCCCTCCGCCCCCACCACTACCTCCATCATTACACTCATCTGAAGCAGGTAAGGTGCCCCCGTGGGAGGATAGAAATTTACCTTCTTATGTCTTTTTCTTCATCTTAAGAAGGATTACATTTTGAGGGGCTGGAGGAATGGCTTAGTGTTTGAGAGCATGTACTGCTCTTCTGCACACATAGAGTAGCATATAATTACCTGCAACTCCAACTCCAAGATGATCTGTCCTTGCCTCTGTATCTGCAGGCACTGCACTTGCTTATGCATACTCACACACACAATGGAGATGCGATCCGTTACAGCAAAAGCTTACATTTGAGATTAAGGCTGTCGACCTTCATGTCACTTATGTAATAATGTTTCCCCATTTGCCAGCAAGGAAATGTTACCATTTTAAGTGCTTTATTTTCAGATGCCTTTTTGTTTTTGTTTTATTTTAAAATTTTATGTGATTGTTATTGTTAAGTATGAGTGATGTATATGTGTGGGTGTATACCACAGCATACTTGTAGGGATCAGAGGCCACCTTTGCAAAGTCAGGACTTATCCCAGTTTTATGTGGGCTCCTGGATCTAACTAGCATTATCTGAGGAGCCATCGGACCAGCCCGATTTTCTTATGCTTTATGTGCATGTGACATTTTGTTCTTTTCTCTAGCGCAAAACGGACCAGCATCGCCACCAATGTCACCGCCCCCTCCACCACCCCCTCCTCCCCCTCCTCCCCCTCCTCCCCCTCCTCCACTCCCAGGCCCTGCAGCTGACACTGTACCAGCTCCTCCTCTACCGCCCCCACCTCCCTCTGCACCCCCACTGCCTGGGACTTCTTCACCCACAGTAGTTTTCAACTCAGGATTAGCAGGTGAGAACACAGGATGAAAACGGAGGTACTTATATCAAAATCCTTATTTCTCTCACTCTCTGGAGAGCTAAAGCTGCTCTTTCAGCAATTAGATCTTTCTCATCTCTACACATCCCGTAGAAGGACATTCCCACTAATGTAGCCAGTGAAGGGGACATTTCCTTACCCTAGAGGCACTGTCCTCAGAGTAGCATTTGTCACACTCTTCCTAGCAGCTCTGACCTTGTGACCCAGCCTTCCACTGTCTTTACCTATAGTGGCCAAAGCTCTGGGTTATGTGCCAGCATTGAGAGTTCTTCAGTTCTGAAGATATTGGGAGTGCCATGTGCAGAGGAGAACGTGTCATTGAGCAAATGTTCTATATAGGCTTGCAGGCATGCCTTCTGAGCACTTGTGGGTGTCAGAATTTGCCAGAGTAGTTTTAAGCCTCAAGAGAAACAACAGTAGTTTCTTTATGATTTGAAAAGCTTCCAAGTAATTCGTGTCCTCCTGCTCAGCAAGAGATCAGGGTGTGCCCTACCCACCAGAAGTAAAAGGGAGGCCATGAGGGAGAAGAAGAGAGTTGCTCCAAAGCCTTGAAATAAGTTACTATTTTTGACCTGTGGAGATGATATTTTACTTTTTAATACTAACCCATTTCAGTCAGAGTGTCTCTGAGAGTTTGGAGTTGTTCTGAGGTGGCTGTCCCTGTGACAGTGGGTAGCACTGTGCTGAGGTTGCCACCTTGTGCTCTGGGGATCTCTGTTCTGAGCTGACTGTCTGGTGACACTGAGTAACTGCTTTGAGGTGCCATCCTTTGATGCTGGGTAGCTTTCTCTGTAATAATGGTGACTCCGCTTGTATCCCTGTGATACTAAGTAATTGCTCTCTGAGGTGGCTGTCCTTGTTATATTGAGTACCTGCCGTCAGATTGCCACCCTGTGATACCAGGTATCTCTGCTCTTGGGAGGCTATCCCAGTGATACTGTATAACTCTCTTAGTTTGCTTTGGGTTATTGCTGTGATAAACACCATAACCAATGCAACTTGGGGAGGAAAGGGTTTATTTTAGCTTATAGTTTATCGTGGAGGGAAATTGGGGCAGAAACTCAAGGCAGGAAGCTGGTGGCAGGAACTGATGCAGAAACTATGGAGAAATGCTGCCTGCTGATTCGTTCCTCATGTCTTGCTCAGGTGATTCCTTATACGAGGATCTAGGGGCAGCATAGCTCACGGTGGACCCTCTTACATCAGCAGTAATCAGTAAAATGCCCTGCATCTTGCCTACTGGTCAATCTAATGGAGGCGTTTTCTCAATTGATGGTCGGTCTTCCAAGATGACTCTTAACTGGTATCAAGTTATCAAAAACAAAACAAAACAAAAAACAAACCATTACACTAGCAGGGCTCTGAAGTTGCCATTCTGGGCTACTAGGTAGTTGTGGTCTAAGGTGGATGTCCCTGTTACACTAGGTAGCTCTGTTCTGAGGTGGCAACCTGTCCTTGTGACATTGAGCACCTCTGCTCTGAGGTGACTGTCCCTGTGATACACTTCCACCCATTCTTGAACTCTCTCAGTTACTCTGAGCTGCTACCCTACTAGCAGTTCTCAACCTGAGGGTCCTGACCCTTTCACAGGAGTCATATGTCAGCCATCAGATATTTACATTATGACTCATAACTAGCAAAATTGTAGCTATGAAGTAGCAATGAAATAACGTTATGATTGGGGTCACCACAACACGAAGAAGTTTATTAAAGACTCACAGCGCTAGGAAGGTTGAGAACCACTGCACTAGTTCCAAGGCAGCCGTCTTCTCTGAAGTATCCAAATCTAAAGGACAGTTTTTACCGTAAGATTTCTCAGTCCATCCAAGGGTTTGCCAGTAGCTTGTATCTGCTCCCCACCCCCTCCTCAGGGATAGTTCCCCCAAGTGACTACAACCCTTCCAGCCATCTGAAAGTGTCTTAAAGCACATTTGTCTGCCTCAGATCTGTGATTCTACTGCAGCTCTGACCTCTGTTGAGTTATCAAGGGTATGAAGATGCCTTTTCAGTTTCATGGTAAATCTGTGGCTTGTTCTTACCCTTCAAGATGGTCCATGTTTACTACTTTCTTTTAGACTTTCTATTGCTTCTGAAGAGGAAAGGTGGAGGCGAGCGCCCCTGGAACTGTTGGATTATGAATGTAAATAACAAAACACCGTACATCTCTGGGTATCTGTTCTGTTACCAGGCTGTTCTTGGTGATTGAATGTGGATGCCATCGTTGTCCTGTGCACCTGGGCCACTGATTAAGCTTTTCTTTATTCCCGTATGAGCATTTTCTGTAAGATGTGTCTACCATGCCTCACCTGGAGCTGCTGCTGTCTCCATTACGAAAGCTAACACGTGGTTCAGCATCCACTTGCATTCTCACATGAGCTAAAACAGAACTGAGACACTGTGGCAGGAACATGAGCTGCAGGCTGAGGCTACAAGTCCGAAGTGGCTTTCCTGAAGGGCCATGTCCCTTTTTCTGTTTTGTTTTGTGTTAAGCCTTTGCAGCTACTTAATTTTAAACATTTATTGACTCTGGGGTGTTTTAAATTTATGGTGCAGAGCTCTGTGCTCAGCTGATAACTGCTCTCAGGATCCTTCAGGTACAAATCCCCATTGTTTTTATGCAAACAGGTGGGATTGAAGAAGTCTTCTTCATCTTCCATAATGGTTATAAGATATATCTTGTTTTATATGATTGTGAAGTCCTTCTAAGTGTTCAATAATGGGATTAGGCATTTTTGGCAGGCCTCTAATCTCCCTATTATTCACCCTTAATTTGGCATTCAGGGCATAGTAACTGAAGCTGATTTTGTAAAATATTCTCCCTATATGTTCAATAATTTTCTCTCTCTGGAATCCAGAGGCCTGACAGAGCTGGGATGTCTCAGTAGCAGTAAGAAACAAAGCTGAGTTGATATGCCCAGTACCTCGGGAAATCCCTGACCCCAATCATCCATACAGTGACAGGGTATCCATCTCTGTATGGGCAAGAGTGGTCTCAGCAAGGAGTCGGGAGGAAGACCCATTATGTATCTGTAGTTGAGAATTTTTTTTTTGATTTTATAAAGAAAATCTTAGTAGTGTGAGATACTCACATCTTCAAGTCTAATGGATTCCCTTTCCTGTGGTTGGCTGCCCATGGAGTTGGTGTCCTTTGCTTTGCTTTGAGAAGATATGCTTGAATCCTCTCAGCGACTGCCTCTGACTGATTCTATTATTCAGAATTTGTTTATGATCTATGCAATCGCTAGTGCAGTTCACTATGGCTGCTTGGGACCACTACAGTGAAATCTGTTTTGTTTTCTCTTTCCCCCAGAGAGGGGGAAAATATAGAAGACTCACTTTGTGTTTTTGAGAAGACTCACAAAAACACAAAGTGAGTCTTCGAAGGCAGGGGAATGAACTTTTGGCTTTGTGCTGCTGAGATGTGTCCATGAAGCATGAAATTCTATGCTAAGAGTGTGTGAACTGCTAGGCCACTTGACTCTAACTGTGTCTAATACATATATATTTTATATTTTCTGTTCTTTCTGCTTCCACAAAAGATGGGCCAATCAAGCTTTTCTGTAGGTTGCTCCTCACCAAGCGTGTTGAGTATTTGCTGTGTGTTCTGTTGGTCACCCTGTGCCTTGGCATCCCTTCTCTCCATCCTTCTTTGAGCCATTGCATTTGACATTGTGTCTCCAGGTAGTGTGGGTGTTGGCTGACTGTGACTCCAGGTTTACCCACGTGTCTCAGCTGAATCTGTAGGTCCTCCTTTGGGCAGGGCCTAGATTCCTAGGCCGCGTTCCAGCCCTTCCCTTCCAGAAAAGAAATGTTTCTTTCTTAACATTCAGTTTTCTTGGCCAGTTCTAACCTTTCTACTCTGAGAGGACTGTATTTTAAGGACATAAGGAGACTAAGGGAAAGCTGTACCTTTCCAGGATCCTCCCACTGTCTGTGGCTCTGTTGTGTGGATCGGCCACCCATTTCAAGCCACTTTCTTTAGTTCGAGTCCTGGGGTCACAGTGAATGTCATCAACACCTATAGGCCCTGCTGTCTACTGTACCCTATGGCTAGCTGAAGTCAGGAAAAATTTCCTTAGTTGGGTTGAAGAGATACTTCCCCCCAATGATATCCCTTACTGCCACCTCATACCCTTTGTGGATAAAGGGCCAATTAGAGAAAGCCTTTGTCTATAGAAGACATTGGTTCTCCTGGGCAGTGTAGACAAAAGGTGTGACCAGGAATCTAACACTGTGGATAATGGGGATGAGGGTGCCACATTTAGTGGTAGAAAAGCCCGTTTTGACAAAAGCCGTGTCTCTGTGTTACTGCATGCTTCTGTGTGGATTTATCTGATAACATTCCTTCTCTTCCTATGGCCTTTGTAACTCTGGAGGAATGAGTGGCACTGTCTGTCTCCCTTTTCAGTAAACATCAGTGGAGGCAGGCGGCCTGCCAAATAGAAGCTCCAGTGCTGATCATCTTTGTTTTGTTCTATCCCAAAGCGTTGACTTTCTCTGCCCTTGCCTGCTAATAATAGTAAATAGTGAAGCTTACAGTGGGCACGTGGGGCCCTGGACAGCCTGATGTAGTGTGTATATAGCTAAGTGGTTTAGAAAATCTCTTGTTCATGATGTATAATAATATATAGAATTGTAAAGGTTATCTTTTATGTTTGTTTTCTCAAAATGAGAGGTGTTTGCATTCCCCTTAGTCCATAAATATTAGATCCCGTCCTCTCTAGTTCAGGAACAAGTTCACTGACAATGTCTCAACAACAACAGCTAACTCCTTTAAAAGGGGAGAAGGAATGTGGCATTCCTAGGGAGCACTATGATTTCTGCCTGCCCCTTCCATGTTCTTCGCTGTTCTCTGATATAGGCCATTGGTGGTCCCTAGTCTGTTTTAAATGATTCAGGAGCCAGTATAATCTCTCTTTCACAGTCACCCATTTTCCCGGCTGAAGATCATCATTGTTGATCTGATATTCCTGGTGGGTTAGGCAGTCTTCTCTGCAGGCCCTGATCATCCTTTCAAGCTTTTTTGTAAATATAGATACTAGGACCAAGAGTTGAAGACATCAAAATTTAGGATAGTATTTTCTCTCTGCAATCTAATCACATGGTCTAATACTGTGACTAGAAAATGATAGTCTAATAGCCTCAGTAAAACCAAATAAACTCGATCCCTAACTCCTAGACTGCTTTTATAATAGTCTAATATCAGGCACCCAAATGGGGACTCTGAATGGCTCTGCCATTCTCTATCTTTAGCATCTCCTGGGTGCCTCTTGCCATCTTCCTCCAGTGTTAAAGTGTCATCTGCAAGGACTGTTGTCTGATTGTTCCTGAAGATTATGAGGTTCTAGACGGGACTTAATGTCATTATCTCTGACATCTTCAGCTGTGAAGATTAAGAAGCCAATCAAGACGAAGTTCAGAATGCCAGTGTTTAACTGGGTTGCTCTGAAGCCAAATCAGATCAATGGCACAGTCTTCAATGAAATCGATGATGAGCGGATCCTAGAGGTATCTTTCTTCTTGTTTATAAACTATAGGTGCATGCCCTGCTGCAGAACAAAAGACACACACAGTCCTTTTTGCCTGCAGGCATCACTGACAGAGATCTAATGTTTCTATACTCTAATGCAAAGAAGAAATAGATTTGCACTATCAAAAAGTTAAGTTGCAAATTATTTTATAAGAGGGTTCCAAAACTAAGTCTAACAAGTTAAAATAATAATTCTGAATATCTTCATGTTTGCCACAAAATATATGCCTGGCACAACCCTGAACATTAATTTATAAGAACATAGACAGCCTTTATTGAACTATGCTGGTTAAGGACTCAGTGACTATACATCACTGACGATATGTTTTCATGGACTTAGCCTGTGGCAGATGTCTGTGTAAACCAGTTATCAGAAGCAATTGAATTGGACTGTTGGAATCAGTAGTTCTTTGGACATTCATGTCTGGCTATGAGATTGGAGAACTCTAACAAAAGCAGGAAAAGTACAGCAAGCCATGCAGAATATGCACTCAACAGAATGGAAGGCCTTTGCTTAAGAGAATGTCTAAATGATGAGTTTTTTTGCTAACTGAGAATGACTTAATTTTTATGTATGATCCAATTTGCCAATGTCATCCTTCTCCACCCTAGGATCTAAATGTGGACGAATTTGAGGAAATATTCAAAACAAAAGCCCAAGGTCCTGCCATTGATGTTTCTTCAAGCAAGCAGAAAATAACGCAGAAGGGATCAAGTAAAGTGACACTATTAGAAGCAAATAGAGCCAAAAATCTTGCCATAACTTTAAGGAAAGCTGGGAAGTCTGCTGATGAGATCTGTAAAGCTATTCATGTGTAAGTTTTTGGCATCCTGGGAAAATTGATCCTAGAAATCTCAGCCTAAGGAAGAAAGTAGGTTACAAATCATCAGAGAACAGAAATAGTGGGGCAAGATCTAAGTGCTAAGATGGAGGATCTCTTTGTACTCACACTTTAGAGCTCCCTTTGTTTCTTGTGTGCTGCTGCCTCAGAACTAAGATGAAAACACCAAAGCATTGCACCAGAAGGTCCCCAAGGGAGTGCCGTATCCACCTGCCATTTAGCAGCTCAGAACAAAAACGTCTGGAATATGACAGCATTTATTGTCTTGCTTTGTTCCTGTATATAGGGCTACAGTAGTGCTCATGTACAAGAGCTGGGTGGGGAAGAGCTTGAGGAAGGGGAGAGGTGACAGCTTTTCTGGATGATCTGGATTGTGCAAATTTGCTGAATCCCAATTTGATGGCATGTGTGGAATGATACAGTGCAACGCCAGTGGCAAATATGATACAGATGCATGTTTTAATTCATAACAACAGGAATGTGAATTCTTTTGCTCTTACTACTTTTTGATAATTTTAAACAAGGCTTTTTAAAAAAAAATTTATAAATTGCACAGATGGTAATGCTTTTTTTTAATCAGAAAAATCTTCCCATTCTTCTTGTACCCAAAGTGATAAGAGCTATTGATGTTTTAGA
>CAJQZJ010032097.1:3164873-3196427 GCA_907164525.1 Lophiomys imhausi
ATTCTTCTTGTACCCAAAGTGATAAGAGCTATTGATGTTTTAGAAAATCATTTTTCATAATTTCATATTTTGTAATTTTTGACTGGTGATCTTTCCTAACCCTAAGAGATCATTTGCTCTGATTTTGTGTCTTTGGCCAGGGTCATAATCTAATACAGTGTTCTGCAATCTTTTCTGATTTCCAGTATTGAAACAGTATGCACAGTCTGGTTTTTAATCTCATATATCTTGCTTGCCATACTAGTAGTATATGGGTAATTTAATTGTTTTGCCAAACAAAGATTGTCTGGCTGGGCATGGTAGTGCATGCCTTTAATCCCCCCACTTGGGAGGCAGAGGCAGCTGAAGCTCTGTGACTTTGAGGCCAACCTGTTCTTGAAAACAAGTCCAGGACAGCCAGGGCTCTGTTACACAGAGAAGCCCTATCTAGAAAAAAAAATATTGTCTGGAAAATGAAATAGGAATTAAATAAATACTTGTTCAAACTGAGCAAACATCTTCCAAGAGGTGATATTCTTCAAAGAATGTATTTACCTCCATCAAAATTATCTTACAGAACTGGAATTTGACTGGGTTCCAAGTTTGTCTCCAGAGAGAGCAAATTAATGACAGAAACATCTTAATAGAAGCCACCAGATGTTCAGTAACTGTGCTGTGCTGGTCTCTTTGATTGGAGTACTTCACAATGCCTAAAGCCCCGTGCTTGGACGCGCAGTACAAGCCTGTGCTCCAGCCTTAATTCTGCCGGCTCTTCTCTACTCTTGGTTTCTAAGTGCCATAGCTACCTCAGAGACCTAAGATAACAACATCAAACCCTGAGCATGATCTGGTGTATCAGTTAGGGTAACTGGTGCTCAGCTGGGACCCACACCTGGGTGGGACTTCAACAGTTCAGCTTTCAGAATCCAAGGCCTGTTAACTTGGTGGAAGAGCTGGATTGCATGTGGGTAGAACACTGATCTATTGGCACTGATTTCAGGTTTGACTTGAAGACACTACCGGTTGACTTCGTGGAATGTTTGATGAGGTTCTTGCCAACTGAAAATGAGGTGAAAGTGCTTCGGCTCTATGAGCGAGAGAGGAAGCCCTTGGAGAACTTGTCAGATGAGGACCGCTTCATGATGCAGTTCAGTAAGATTGAGCGGCTCATGCAGAAGATGACCATCATGGCCTTCATTGGGAACTTTGCAGAAAGCATTCAGATGCTGACTCCTGTGAGTTGATCAGCTGTGGCAGGGAGGGGCACGAAAAGGTAGAGCTGTTTATTCCTAAACATCTTTCTGAATTACACTCAATGTAATATGGGTTCCAAAGAGTCCTTCCAGAACTTTCTAGATTACATTTGGCCTTACATTCTGATTTTTACATTGTGAATCCAAATCTAGATAGATGATTGCTCTCCCAAAAGAATACTGTTTTCTGTGTTTGTAAGTATCCTCTACATTTCAGATAACACAAGTACAGAGGACACTAAAAGCCAGTTCTTGTTGGCAAGACTAGAAATGTGGCTCCCATTCCTAAAAATAGCTCTGTATCTTTCGTGAGCAGCAGGCTCAAGACATTTCTGGGAGCACTGACTTTACCAGAGGGTGTTTCTTCTTTGGGACTTTGCTGAAGTAGACTGTGGTGTGCAGATAAGTAGCTAACAGAGAAATCTCTTTCCTTGTGTTAGTCTGGCAGAGGCTGAGGAATGTCATAAACATCAGTTTGTCCTTGGTTCTGTTTCTCAAAAAAAAAAAAAAAAAAAGAAAAGAAAAAGATCTTAGTTGCTGCTTACAGCATCATGTTTGTTCAAAACATGTTCTGAGAACTGGAGAGAATCACCCTGCTGCCCCTCCACCATTTCCCACCTTTTGGATCCTTGGACATCTCTATTGATTTAATAGTATAAACTGTGTATGATTAGAGGTGGTATAATGGGAACGGAATCATGCCAGAAGAGGCTGGTCACTCCTACCTTGTTTTCTTACTGGTTGTGGGTTGGGTACGGATGGTACAATTTCCCACGTTGCTCGTCACTGTGAATAGTTTTTGTGACAAGCATATGCAATGCTAGGGCTTCCTAAGGCATAGTTAGCTCTTGGTTTCCAGTGCTT
Source organism: Lophiomys imhausi (assembly GCA_907164525.1). Taxonomy (NCBI): domain Eukaryota; kingdom Metazoa; phylum Chordata; class Mammalia; order Rodentia; family Muridae; genus Lophiomys; species Lophiomys imhausi. The sequence continues at coordinate 3,166,970 of CAJQZJ010032097.1, forward strand.
TTGCCATTTCTAACAGTCTCCCCTTCTGATTGGAATCCAGCAACTTCACGCAGTTATAGCAGCATCTGTCTCTATCAAGTCATCTCAAAAGCTCAAGAAAATTCTGGAGGCAAGTGCAGTTTTCTTGTACTGTTCATGGAGCGCTGACTTGCGGCTGCCTTCCAGCACCTGGGAGGCTGTCCTGATGAACCCTTCTTTTCTCTCTTGCTTTCCAGATCATCTTGGCCCTTGGAAACTATATGAATAGCAGCAAACGGGGAGCAGTTTATGGATTTAAACTTCAGAGTTTAGATCTGGTGTGTGAACTAAAAGGAATATGGAACCCTTGAAGGACATACAGCTGCAGAGATTAAGTTGTGGGAGGAGGGGGTCTATTCTGGGAGGGATGGGGAGGAATGTTGGAGGAGGATCCTCTAATTGCAGGACAGTGAGTTAGTATACATTTTTTGAAATACCATTTGACAGCAAGGACCCAAGACTTGCAGCCTTTCACCCAGTATTTCCAGTTCTAGGAATCTTTTCTCAAGAAGCTGAATCATAAATACTGCATTTTATAGCAATATTCTCAACTTCCAGTATAATGGGAAATGACCAGGACAACAGCTAATACAGTGAACTGTTTAGTTTTTTAAGTACTTGGGAAGACTTTTCAGGCAAATAGATAATTTTCTTTAGAAAAAAGTAGAATATATTTGCACATATATTTAATTTCTGTTTTTCTGCATGGACAAAGGGAAATCCTTTGCAAAGTCATCTTCCACCCATCCTGTCCAGGCTGTGCAGGCCTTGTGTGGCTTCTAAGTCAAGGAAGGCCTGGTTAATTGATAGTATCATCACACACACACACACACACACACACACACACACACACACACACACACTGGTCATAATCTGACCAATAATATCTGTGTAGGGTTTTTCCCAGGACCTTTAAGGACACCCAAAATTTCAGATGCTCAAGGCCATTCTATAAAGTAGTGTAATGTATGGATTTAACCTAAACATGACCCCTAGCCTTTAAATCATATCTAGTCTACTTATAATACCTAGTACTATGTCATGATTTGCAAGTAATTGCTTCATGGTATTATGTATGAAATAATCACAAGAAAAAGTCCATACAGAGACAGTTTCTTCCTTGATATTTCTGCCTGAAGTTGGTAAAGTTCACAGATTTCGAATGCCCAGACATACAGAGCCAGCTGTGTCTCTTTGGGGTCACCAGAGCTGGCGATGAGGGAGAACTTACTGCCTCTGGAGCCACTGAATATACCTGCTGGCCCAACCTTCCATCTCTGCTCTGTTTCTTCATGTTGAAGAGCACTATCACGTGCAGTCTTCACATTTGAGCTAAGGGAGGTAGTTGGTAGCAGGTGCAGGGATAGGGAGAATTCTTGTAAAAAAGATGAAGACCTGAAACATTCCTAGCTCAGAGTTGACATTTAGCGCATACTCTGTCAGGACATCCTCAGGCCGTTTGACTGGTTCTCTATAGTATACATTGAATCTCTCCTCTCCTCTGGGTCTTTCTGTAGTTCTAGTCTATGATTTACTCTGGACTCTTGTACCTAACCCATGTCCCCTTTTGTTTTCAGCTCTTAGATACAAAGTCAACAGACCGAAAGCAAACACTGTTGCACTATATATCAAATGTGGTAAAAGAAAAGTATCAACAAGTTACTCTGTTTTATAATGAGCTTCATTATGTGGAAAAAGCTGCTGCAGGTACTTAGTTTCAGCTGACAGTGTTACCTGGGGTTGTTTAATATAGTTCTGAGGGAGTTAGTTGTTCCTTGTTGAATCTCTACAACTGCAGGAGGCAGGATCAATAAGTCAGCCCTCTAGGGCTGGAATGGTGCCACCCATTCCTGAGCAGTTGAATCTAGGTGTGTAGGTAATTTCTGTTTGTGTCTTGTCTCGAAATATCTAGGTCTTTGAGGTGTGCCTCTTTCATTGCTCACCTGTCACCCTTTTTGTTCTCTTGCTATTCAATGTGATGATGAGAAACAGTAACTCCTGAATAAGATACCTTTGTTTGATCTCTTAGCATTCCACTTGCTCAGATGAGGCACTTCTAGGCATTAGTTTCTAGGCACTACCAGTAATTCTTGGTTGCTACTTTGCTTTGACACTTGACATTTCCTTGTTTAAATTATATTTAATTGTACAAGATACCAACAATCCTATAGTACAGGTAAGATCATTTGTGGAGGTTATCCTGTGCAAGGCCAAGTGTGTAATGAATGACCTGGGAAAGTTACAAGTCAGGACTAGATTCCAAGACTTCTAATGTTGTGTGACAGCTAATGTACTGTCTTCTCATGAGAATATCTGGGTCAAAATAAGAACAACATGCAGATGTATCCTGGAGTTAGTTATAGACTGTGATTCTCAGATAGCAATTTTCTTGACCCTTCAATAACTAGTATTTATTATAAACTGTTATTAGATTCTAGAAGCAGCCCCAGACTTACTGAGTCTTTTATATCAATTTTGTCTTTTGTAGCTAAGTGAAATGACCATTGTTTCTTCATTCTAAAAATACTCTATACTACACTCCCATAGATTTATCAAATTTTCTTATAATAATATGTAGGCCCATTGCAACCTATATAAATCCTTGAGTGTATAATCAGCTTTTACATAACAGCACAGTTCACTCAGACCTGAGCAAATTGGATGATGGGGATAAGTAAATGAGCAAATGAACAGGGGAATGATAGTGTGTTTAGACTAGATGACAAGAGGCCATTAGAGTCAGAAATGCAGGTAGAAATGGTTTTGTGGCTACAAACAGGCTGGAATAGATAACTCATGGGGTCACTTGTGTAGCTAGGAGAATGGAAGGTTTTCCTGTGCCTAAATTAAGATCCTTAAGTATAATTCCAGTTAAGAAGACCAAATAGTGAGCCAGGCGCCACCACACCCAGCACACACCTTTAATACCAGCACTTGGGAGGCAGAGGCAGGTGGATCTCTGTGAGTTCAAAGCCAGCCTGGTGTACAAAGTGAGGCCAGGATAGCCAGCCAGGGCTGATACACAGAAAAACCCTATCTCGAAAAACAAAAACAAAAAAGACCAAATAGCAAGATTTTACCTTACTAAGTAGTAGCACAGGTGTTTGGCGAGGAAATTTTCCTTTGAAAAAGGCTTGTGAGAAAAACACAGCGACTGGGGTGTTCACTGGCTCAACTGGGGACCAGGCTAACTGACAGGCGCCCTAATGAAGTCAGGGCAGGCTGCTCCTTTGCTTAGCAGCAGTTTTGTGTTCTTTCACTGTCCTTGGCACTGTCAGAAGTATTATGGGGTCAAAACTGGGGAAAGCACAGTAGAGGGGAATACAGTAGAGCAGGTCTAGTAAGCGGAGAACATAGCACATTGATTTGTATCTCATCCATGGGCAGAGCTGAGTAACAGAGAAAACAGCATAGGACCAACTTCTCTGGGGAAAGTGGCTCTTAAGAACTCAGGAGATCCAGGTGTGATGGTGCACATCTTTTATCTCAACACTTGGGAGGCAGAGGCAGAGGCAGGCGGATCTCTGTGAGTTTGAGGGCAGCCTGGTCTACAAAGTGAGTCCAGGATAGGACAGCCAGAGCTGCACAGAAAAACCTTGTCTCAAGAAATCAAAAAGGAAAAAAGGGAAAGAAAGAGAGGTCAGGAGTGTGCCTGCTTTGGGTGGTGGCACTATTGCAAAGTTTATGCCAAATTCTTTGAAGCAAGAAAGGGTTATCAAAAAGTTGTCCAAGGTTGCCTTGGGTCTTATTGGCAACTGAGATTCAGTAGGTAAAATTCTGCCCTCTGCTGGAAAGTTACAGGCGCAAACAAGAATCAAGAGTAAGAGACTAGGAAAAAAAAAATCTGTGACTATTTGAACCTACAACTAGACCAGTGGACTGGCTGGGGATGGAACCTGGGGTTATTTTCCCATCCCCTTGCTATCTCTGAACTGTGTGATTCATGGCAGGCCACAGAGCGTCATTGCTTTTCCTCATTGGTAGAGTGTGCTAAGGAAACAGCAGGATTAGTGTGTATGAGGAATTTTTTGTAGTATTTGATAGTGGCATTTCATAAATTACTCATATTAAAGGCTGTTTGTGACTAAAGGTTAAAGGTGAGAACTAGCTGCGGGCGTCTTAAGTAAGCCTTACAAAGTATGGAGAACTTGCATTATTAGTAGCTGGACTTCTCCTTAAAGTTTCCTAGCATGTTGCTTTTTCTCCATCAGTCTCCCTTGAAAATGTTCTGCTGGATGTCAAGGAGCTGCACAGGGGAATGGATTTAACCAAGAGGGAGTATTCCATGCATGACCACAACACACTGCTGAAAGAGTTCCTCCTTCATAATGAGTGCAAGCTGAAGAAGCTTCAGGATGACGCTAAGATTGCTCAGGTAGCCCAAGAGGATGAGCTCCTCCAGGCCACCTGAAGCACAGGCTCTGGGCTGGGAAAGTAATGTTGTATTTTTCTATTGTTAGTGGGTCAGTTTCTAATGTAGCTAATGTTGTTCTTGAAAGTGCCTTTTCCAAGTAGGGTCTTTTTGTGTTTTTCTGTAAAACCCCTTCTGCCCCCTCTCCTTTTGTTCCTAAATTCCTTCTTAGCACAGGTCTGTATTCAATTCTGTAACATGCCAGGCATGGGCTCCCAGAGAAGTATCCCAGGAGTTTAAGATTTCTGTAGATCTTAGACTTCATACTCCTCTCCCACCCCAGATATCCCTGATATACAGGTAAACCAAAACAGAGTGCAGTGCACACCATCAGAGAGCAGTGGAGTGCCGAGGAGCTGGAGGCAGCCAGCGACAGCTTCTGGTTTAGGGTTATGGTGGATCACAGAAGAGACTGTCCTTTTTCATGTGGATATTGCAAGGAGAATGAATCAAAGAGTTGGGATTTAGAGCCAGTGTTGCTTCTAAGATCCTTCCTGACCTTGTGGTTTAAGGAGTTGGATCATGGCCTTAGGAAATTCATGGAAGAAATAGCTCATTGTGTGTGTGGTGGTGGTGGTGGTGGGGTCGTGCGATACTGTTGGGGAAGAAACAGCAGGTCCTAGAGGTGAGGTTGTTCCCCACTATTGTACTTTTCTGATTGCCTTTAGTTAGAGGTGTTAGAGGGACTGTAGAGCATCCCATGGGGACACAGGAGCTTCAGGGCAAGCTTCTTTGTTTTAGTTATGTGGCCTTATCATCCAGTCCCGGTAGGGGAACTAATGAGATTCAAGAAAATTTTGCTTCTTTCCAGGATGCCTTTGATGATGTGGTGAAGTATTTTGGCGAAAACCCCAAGACAACACCACCCTCTGTGTTCTTCCCTGTCTTTGTTCGGTTTGTGAAGGCCTACAAGGTTAGTAGGAGGAGAGCACCTTGTAGCCTCCTGCTCCACTTTCCCAACAGATTCCCTCCCCAAGAACTGTTTGTGACCTGGCTCCTCTGCAGAGGCCTCCTTGGCCTTGGGTGGAAGAGTTGGGTGATCACTTTCCGACCCTGCTAAGGCTGAGAGCATTTAGTGCCCTCAGGCCTTGGTGGTTTATTTTTCCCATGGAGAAAGCCGAGGCAATTGCCTGTCTGCTTGGGGCAGGGGAGATGGATGCTCCATTACCATTGCCCCCCTGTTATTGACTGTTGATCCATACAAGCAAGGTGAAGGGCATAGAAAATTCACAACTACATGGAATTGTTTGATGGGCAAGTGAACCAAGGTCTGTCAGTAGCACATGTTATAACCCAAGTCAGGGAGATCCTGTGTGCATATATAGACCTGCCTGAGCTGGGAGACTTCTTCCAGACTTAGAGCAAATGCATAGAGACTTCTAGCATTTGCTATTATGGAATATAGGATGGTGCTATATAGGACAGCTGCTTTCTCTTTCATAATCGAGACCCGTCCTGGGGCATGATCCATGATGTTGAAAAACTATGTGATTGAAAGAAAAATTTTCCCTTTTGGAAAAGCATAACAAGGAAGATTTCAGAAACTTTTAGCACTTAGGAAGCGTTGTGATCTTTTAGTACCTGTGGGTTTTGTTTCAGAAGCTTGGTAATACCTGATTCTGAGGCAATTCAGTTCCTTCACATAAAATGATACTGTGCTGACTTGCATATAACTTGCGTGCATGCTCCTGTGTATTTTAAGTCTCTAGATTCATTGTAACACATATACCAATTATAGGTTTCTTTTCTATTGTGATAAAACACCATGATCAAGGCAACTTACAAAAGTAAGAGTTTAATTGTTAACTAGGCTTACTGCGCCACAGTTTATGATGGTGGAGGGAAGGCAGGGTAACGAGTCTGGGGCAACAGCTGAGACCTCATATCTGGATACACAAATCAGGAGGCAGAGAGTATACTGGGAGTGGTCTTTAGAAACCACAAAGTCCAGTGGCACACCTCTTCCCACAAGGCCACATCTCCTAATCCTTCCTGTCATGGTTTGAAGAAGCCTGGCCCCCATAGGCTCATATATCTGCATGCTTGGTCACCGGTTGATAAACTGTCAGGGATTAGGACATGGGGCCTTGTTGGAGAAAGTTACTGGGAATGGGCTCCAAGGTTTCAAAAGTCCACACCGGGCCTAGTCTCTCTCTCCTTCTGCCTGTAGATCAAGATGTAAAGGTTTCAGATAGTGCTGCTTGTTGTGTGTTACCATGCTCCTCACCATGAGGAAATCAGACTAAGCCTCTGAAACTGTAAGTAAGCCTCCAATTAAATGCTTTCTTTATAAGAGTTGCCTTGGAGCCGGGCGGTGGTGGCACACACCTTTAATCCCAGCACTTGGGAGGCAGAGGCAGGCGGATCTTTGCGAGTTCGAGGCCAGCCTGGTCTACAAAGCGAGTCCAGGACAGCCAGAGCTGTTAAACAGAGAAACCCTGTCTCGAAAAACCAAAAAAAAAAAAAAAAAGAGTTGCCTTGGTCATGGTGTCTCTTCACAGCAATAGAATGGTGACTAAGATACTTCCCAAACAGTTCTGCCAACTAGGGACTACATATTGAAAAAATATGAGCTTATGGGATACATTATCATTCAATCCACTCTGCCAAAATTATGCAAATAGTTGTAATATAGTTTAGGGAATGAGAAAAATGTTGTCCCTGTTTAGTAAAGATACAGTTTTTTGAATATTTTAATTTTTTATTTGATTAATTTCATGGATGAGGCATCCACAGATAATTGAGAGCAAGCTATATAACCTGGAGTTCTTTAAAGAAAGGATTTGAGCAGTTTATGCAAACTTAAAAAATAAATGGGAAGTATGAAAAGTATTTTTGTAAAACGAGTAGAGGTTAATGGCTTTGGAGATTTACCCCTGGGCCTTTCACTCATTATTAAAATAGTTACCTCCTTTAATCACGCCAATCTGGTAGTCCTATCATAAGCTAAGGGCAGAAGGAGAGCCTCCTTAGGATGAGGATACGCAGATGGGATGCTGAGGAAGCCACTGCCCTCCAGCTGCTGTTAACTGGTACTCTGTCATTCCCTGAGGGCCTAGCCATGCAAATGAGCTGCTGATGTGTCCCAGGACACATTTCTTCAAGGTGCTATAATCACATTTTTTTTCACATGAACATTTCCAAGCTAAGGTTAGAAGAGAGCTCATATGTAAACATTATAAGCCTAGGAAGTGGTGAGATTGGTCTCAAAACCCGAGGCTTCAATTGGACCATGTGTGACTCAGAGGCAAAAATTTAAAAAGCTGCCCTCACTGATCTTTGGGAGACTGTGGTCAAGCCTATTTGCAAGCATGCTTCTCTGCCTTACCACTCATTTGTCCTGGCAATCAGTGTAGCTGCTGGGGTAAGGGTGCATAGCGATGTTACAGAATACTTTCTTTGTCCCACATATATTGAACAGTGTTCTAGCATGGTGCTGATCATAGTATATTATGGGAAATTAAGTGATAATGGGACGGTAATACACTGCCTTTTTTCCTTTCTATGAGCCAAAAGTAGACACAAATATGCATATATGAAATAGTCATGAAATAAACAAGACTGTTTTAAAAGAAATAGACATCAAAATACAAACCTTATTGGCAGTATCAAACTTGTGAATTATACTCAACCAGACAGATGATCTTTTTATCAGTTTATAGCTCAACAGAAGTCTCTCGGGCAGGGATGACTTAGACAGGGATGACAAGACAGCTGAGTTCTTTCTTTTTCCAAGTTGTCAGATCAGTCATTCTGACTCATTTGGAGAGTTGTAGGGAGAGGCCAAGAACCCTATTGTGGTATGGCCATTAAGGGACTCTAAGTCCAGGGATAAATGGAGGTTTTCTCCAGCAAAGGCTTTCACAGGTGGGCAGGTTCTGGAAGTAATACTGACTCACTTGAAAAATAATTGAAACCAGTGGTCAGAAGGGTGGGGCTCAGAAGCTATTTGTGCAGGTTAAGGATCATCAGGAAAGTTGGAGTTGAGGTAGCTCATCTGCCAGTCTGAAGACTTGTCATATTCAGACAGTGAAACACAGAATCAGAGTAGAATGTGGTCATGAAGAATCTTCTCCCCTTCACTTCAGTTTTCAAACTTTTTAAATAACAGCTTTAAGAAACCTATTATTTCCATTAGTGCAGTTTCCAATCTTCTTTAATATTGTATCTCCCCAGCAAGCAGAAGAGGAAAATGAGCTGAGGAAAAAGCAGGAACAAGCTCTCATGGAAAAAATGTTAGAGCAAGAAGCTTTGATGGGGCAGCAGGACCCAAAGGTAAAAGGTTTCTGCTTCTGCGGTAGACCCAAGTGGCACCCAAGTAGAATGGGACATGAGCTGATTTGTGCCAGATCCTGACCACTTCCAGTGGCATGTGGAAAAAATTTTTCTTTCATTATTTTGCTCAACAACTTCTGGAATGAAAGAGAGTGATTGTGAAGAATCTCCAAGTTTGATGAGATCAAGAATTTAGCTGTATATTCAGAGAAGGCATAAAAGATTTTCTGATGATCAGGGCCTTGAACCAGGAAAGGCTCCATGGTATCCATGGATACTGACAGTCACCAATGGTGTCTTTGCTAAGAGGGTTAGAAGGAAGCATTTCATGAAGGACAACATCATGAGTAGAGATCATGAAGGCTTGTAGGCTTTTGCTGAAAGGTTTAAGAAGTCTGTGATTATTACCAGCTATTCACAGAACCCATCCTATATCACACTGAGGAAAGAGCTCAGTCAATTAAAAAAAAAAACTTGCCTTGCATGTGTGAGTACCCGAGTTTAGTCCCCAGCATCCATATAAAAATGCTGGGCATGGTAGTGTGTTCTTGTAATTCCAAAGTTGTGGAGGTAAAGACAAATGGATAGAGTTGGCTGCGAACCATATTGTCTTATTTGGTGAGCTCCAGGTGAGTGACTCATCTCAAAAAGTGAGGTAGGTATAATTACCTTTTCACATAGACACATACACACCCTTTAACATCACTTCCCAGTTGGGTTTTGTGTGTTCATAGCTTAAAGTTTCTCTTATCTTTCCAGAAGCTCCTTGGTTTTGGCATTTAAGCAGAATGTTGACATGGTGGTGTCTGAAGTGTTGGCCATTCAATATAAAACTCAGGCACACTTGTTTTCTTAAAGTCCAGATGGGTACTGGCATCATCAGTCTCTGCTTTTCTTCTCAGTCTCCTTCTCATAAATCAAAGAGGCAGCAGCAAGAATTAATTGCAGAATTAAGAAGGCGACAAGTTAAAGATAACAGACATGTATATGAGGGAAAAGATGGCGCCATTGAAGACATTATCACAGGTAAAGGGTATTTCGTCTTTGTGGTGTGGAGTGATCACACTGCCTCATGGAAATAGGCCAAATACAGATGTTGAAGTTCCTTTTGGCAACAGTTGGCAAGCTGTTTAGTTGGGTTAATGAGATTTAGAATTATGCAGCAAGATTGTAAACTATGGTTAGAAGTACATTTTGACATTGTTTGCCATTCAACACCCTGAACAACCTTGACTCTTCTGTACGTGTGGAGATCTGTAGGTGTTCTTCCCTAAGTTTTGAATTGGCTTTAATTTGTCATACATCATTTCCATTCCTATATGCTTGCCTAATAGAAATAATGCAGGAGAATCCATTCTCTGTACTAACAGTCAATGTAGGTTTCTCTGGCATGCTTCTTAAAAACCTGCTTAGTCATTCAAAGTAACAAAGGAATAATATAACAGGAAGTTATTACTTTTGTTTGAATGAATCTATAGGACTCTATCTCAGAACTGGGGCCAGTATCAGCTAACGTAGCTTGGGGTTTTTTCTAGCTTAATGTTTTCTGCTTGAACCAATTCTCCAGGGTTTCATTCTGCCTCTTACTGATCAGGATGGTAGCTTAGGCTACTGACCTGTTTAGCAGTGGCAGTCAGTGACTTTTCTTCAATGTCTTTTGCACATGAATGCTATTTATCAGCTAAGCTACTTACGGCATTTTGCTTTTATGGTAAGGTTTAAAAATATAGAAAGTTATGTGATGTATGTTCAGGTGTTCCTCAACAGTAAACAACTGTGGTCAGTCTTGTTACATGTATATGCTAGTACTCCTATCCTCCTCTTGATCCAATCCTTGGGTCTTTTTCAGGCATTCCCATAAGTATGCATCTTTTAAAGATGAGGATGGATGCTTATAACACAAAGCCAAAATATAACCGCATTGCTCTTTATCACACTCAAACTAAATAATTCCTTAATACTAAGTGTAGTTATTAGCCGGGCATGGTGGTGCATGTCTTTAATCCCAGCACTTGGGAGGCAGAAGCAGGTGGATCTCTGTGAGTTCGAGGTCAGCTTTGTCTACAAAACGAGTCCAGGACAGCCAGGGCTACACAGAGAAACCCTGTCTCAAAAAGAAAGCAAGCAATCAAGCAAACAAAAAATCCCAATAAAACAAACTAAGTGTAGTTATTTATTCATATTTCCAAAATTCCAGTTTTTCAAAAATTTAATGAATTTTCTTGTAGCTTACCTAGCATTGTGAATAGGGATGTCAAGCTTCAAAAACCATAGAATTTTTTTTTGTACCATCCCAAACACTGGGAAAGTAGATATGTAGATTAGAGTTTTAAAGTCAATAAGAAATTCTTTGCCTGTTATTAAAGCAGCATAAATGAGTGACTAGTGAAAATTGCATTCTCTTCTCACAGTGAGCACATGTACTTAATGGTTCAGCATGCACTGTGCAGTAGCTTGGCTATTCTTCTGCCTCCTCTACACTGGGCAAATTACACTGGGCAAATTCTACTCTGCAAGACTAGGATTGGATGTCCTATCAACTTAAACACCAAAGTGCCACAGCAAGATTCACTTGAGACTAGGGAAGCATCCGACTTTGCACATTAAGAACTCAAAACAGGCTGGTAATAGTGGCACACACCTTTGATCCTAGTACTTAGGATGTTGGAGGAAGGAAGATCAGGAATTAAAGGTCATCTTTGACAAGAGTGTATTTGAGCTCCTGCCTCAAAAACAAAAAGAACCAAAATGTCCTCCATACCCATGACACCTTACTTATGAAATGAATGACAGAGATGAATGCCTGTATGTCAGAATAGTTTTTCCTTGGAGTATTTTTCACTCTCTATTCCCATCCCTCAAAAATCCCAGATTTTCTTCAGACTTTAATGAACTAGAGTACATATTGCTTTTTCTCTTATCCTTCCTCTTACACTAACCATGGACTAATGCAATGGATCCTGGCTTTTTACTCGTTTATCTGGCTGTTATTCTCAATGCAGTGCTGAAGACTGTGCCCTTCACTGCTCGCACCGCCAAGCGTGGGTCTCGGTTTTTCTGCGAACCTGTTCTCACTGAAGAATACCATTACTAAACTATTGTTCTTTGTCACCTGATACTATTAAAAGGTTGCTACAGGTTTCTTTTCTTTTTTAAAAATCTCTTATCTCTACCCTCCATGTCTTAGGATCAACCACTATGCTAGCATGGAATACTATCTTCTTCATTTTACATTTTGTGTTGTCTTCATGCTGCATGGTTTCGTATTTCAGTCATTCTTGTACACTCACTGCTATTTCAGTACATGTAATATAGGTATGTATCCACATTCCTGCAATGATGTGGATGTGGGTGACAGTTAATAGAACCACTTGCAGAAAATTTCAGAATAAACAGTTAAAGAATTGGGAGCTAATATCTTTGAATACAAAAAGACAAGCAGTAACTACTAAGACCAGTATTTACTGTGCTCTAGCAGGTTTACTGACATCTTCCTTCACAACACATATGTTGAGCTAACATGGTAACAAAATGATATACTGTGAAGAAGTGCTCAGAAAAATGAAAGGGGCAGAGAACACTGAGATGACTCTACAGGTTATGGTGCCTGCCACCAGGGCTGACAGATATGATTGAGCCCCCTCCCCCCATACCCATATAGTGAAAGGGAAAAAAAACCAATTCTGGCAAACTGTCCTCTGACTTCCACACTGAACTATATAGCACATACTGCCCCTCCCCACACCAAAATAATAAAATCCATACTGTGTATGAAAACAAGAAAGTTTTTAAAGCTGCATAAGGACCTGCACTAATGACAACTGCAAATTGAGCCTTTCTCAGGTCTTATATAGTGCTAAGTGTGGTGGAATTCAATATGAGCTTTGTGCTGGGAAGCCTTTCAGCACAAAATGCTGACATCAGCAATTCATGGCCCCTCAACACTGCCTGGGCAGGTGACCTCTATTCACTGTCATGCCCTATCTCAGTTACCATCAATTCCATATTAGAGCAGAGATGTAAGGCAGGAGGTGCAAGCAAAGACTAAAGAGCTCCCCACCATCTTTCTCATATCCCTTCATTGGTAACTCTGTTCCATGTCAAACCAGAGTCCTTTTAGGCGATGAAGTCAGCTAGACCTGCTTGTTAGGACAGTGGCAGCAGAAATACAGATAGTATACTAACCATTGGAAAATACCATTTTCATAGAATTTATAAACGGGGGGGGGGAGTAATTGTCCAACTAATTTCCTGGGCTTTGTATTTATGTTTAAAAGGAGCAAATATATCTATGCATAGCTGCTTAGAAAAGAGACAAAGAACATACTACCAACTGTCTCTAGTCATTGACTGTCTCCTATGCTGATACTGACATGGAACTGGGTATATGCTTTATGGCACAACTATTCTATGAATTGTACTTGCTAAGTGTGCTTGTCTTTGAATCAAAAGATGTCACTGTCATTGCCTGCTCTGGAGTGTACTTAACCACCAGTGCTCAGTAACAGGCTGACAACTTCCATGTGCTTGGCTGTTTGTTGCTAGACTGTCTATCTTTGTGGAGCCAATCTTCAAAGCAGCTTGAAACTGGGTGATCAGTGCTGGGTGGGAAGATGCTCATCTTTCTCTTGTTTAACCTAACACAACCTGTAGTAAGGCCCATGCTCTCTGTTAGCTAACAAGCCCAGCAATGTTAAGCACTAAGTTGAGTTGCTTTCACATTTTTCATCCCATTTTTACTTAACCATCATTTTGTTTTTGTTTTCTGTTTAGCCTTAAAGAAGAATAATATCACTAAATTTCCAAATGTTCACTCGAGGGTAAGGATTTCTTCTAGCACACCGGTGGTGGAGGATACACAGAGCTGGCAAGCATCACTTTTTACTTAGCTTCCTCCTCTTTCCTATATGCAGTTCAGTGGTTTTTATTTATGGCTAAGGGTAATACTGGTGAGAATCTGACCAGAGTCTGTGTGCCTCACATGAGTTACATGTGGCTTTCTCAGCTGCCCCTTCACATTCGTTTGTAATGGCTTGGCAAAATATTTGCTGATTGTACTTGCTTCACTTAATCCTTCCTTGTTTTCAGTTAACTCCAGTTTGATTTGGATAGTGTATAATAGCTAGGGAAGATGATTGGGAATTTTACAAATAATTGATCTGAAGACCCCCTAAATCATGGGGCTTTGAGAGTACTAGAAGAACTCCAGCTATGTTTTGGTTAAACTGAGGAGGAGGGGAAGGGCCACAATTTCCAGTTATTTAGGTGCCAGATATTAATGAGCCTACTGGGGACATATTCAACAGGATAGGGCTGTCCTGTTGGACTCCAGTTTGATTTTTCCCTGTAGAAATATGTTCACCAATATTGGTTGGTTTTTATGTAAACTACCAACTTAAATACAAGGTAACTTTATTAAAAGATTGAGTTTATATTTTTTGTAAAGAACATTGTTTAGCACAAGTCTGTAGTCCTGTTAATAAATACTAATTAAAGGGAAAATTAAGAAACCTGCTTTCTGTTTCATGTCTTAACTCTATGAAAAGGCTACATGCTAGCTAGGCTATCAGTCTTATTCACGAAAGCATGCCTTCATACTAAAGAGTATTTACCTAAAATTCTTGTTACTTCATTTCATCCCACTAAAGCAATGCCTCCTTCAACCAGAATGCACTGCACTGGTTTGACTTACTTCATTCACAGCTTTTTAAAATGTTAAACATTCTGCCTTGCATTAGAAATAGACTGGAAAAATTGTAGTAGGCCCCATCTCCCCTGTACATTGGAGTAAACCTAATAGGCGGCAGGAGACTATTGAAGGAGTGAGGTATTATTATTTCTAACTCATAAAAAACTGTTCTGTTATCTAAAAAAATGTCCACAATAAAACCTGGTTCTGCAGTTCCTTCCTGTCTCATCCTTGTTAAAACCATAAAGTCAAGACAAAACAGTTTGTTTTGTGAATTTCATAATAAAAGTTCATTGTAATCATTTTTAATACTTAGGATCCTGCAAGGAAGACTGAGCAGTTGCTTCCAAACATTTGAAAATATTTCAACGAGCCAAATTACTGACATTTTATTTAGAAATAATTTCTTAAGTCTCAGAGTCCTACCAGTATTACATCTTATTCTAATTGTAAATACTGAAGGCAAATGTACATCTTTGGTTGAATGCTCAATGGGTTTGAAGGGCCTGTTAATTGACTCTACACAAGCTGCTTTGACTGGCTGCCAACTGGCCTTTGTCTTGCTAAGATATATTTGAGGTGGCTGTCCCTTCATTGGTGTTTTCCTCTTTACAGATCTGAGAAACCAACCATATAGACGAGCTGATGCGGTGAGACGGAGTGTGAGGCGGCGCTTCGACGATCAGAACTTGCGTTCTGTTAATGGTGCCGAGATAACAATGTGACCCTGAGACCAGCCTTCGAGAGAGGGTGTACATGAAACTGCCGATGTGAACTTTATGTGCTACCATTTAGCTGCAGCCTTCAATACAGACGAAATACTCTTAAGGGCTCAGAGTTAGTAAACACGTAAGAATTTAAAAATGATGGGTTCTCCTTTTAACTCCTGTTACCAAGTGCCTAAAATTGGAAGTAACTGATTAATCAAAGCAATAGGATTTGACTTAAATCTTTTTACATCAGTATGTTGCTCAGTTTTTTAACCAAAATGTAAATTTCACATTAAATTATTTGCCATTGTGATTGTCCCTTATGGCCCACCGTGGTTTCCTGGTAACTTCTAAATAACAGGGATGTGTCTGCTATGGGCTTCCTTTGAGGAGAAGTCTTCTAAGAGATTGTGAATTTGAGCCATATTCATCAATTCTATTTTTAAGGACTTGTAACAAGGGAGAAGGAAACTGGCACACAATTATATCTATCATTAAGCCCCAGCAAAACATAAACGGGATGCAACAGCAGTGCCACTAGAAATTACTTAAGTCTGTCTCATCTCATGTTATTTCTGTGCAAGGGTACCATGCACAAAGGCATTCCCTTGTATGACAGCAAGATGTCCTAAAACATTGAATAAGACTCATTTGCAGAACTGTGTTAAGCTAGAGGCAGCTTTTAATAATGCAAACATTTATTAACTAGCACTAAAATTAACATCTCAGTAATCAGTATTCTGATTTCTGAGGGACCACTATGGGTTATTGCTTAAAATAGAAATTGGTGCCTTGTTAGTCAGGGAGAATTTACCACAAACTCTATCATAAGCATTCAAGATTACATGTGTTAGGAACCTGGCCTTATTCTCTTCTGACAATCGAAGGGTCCTTTTCTTTTTCTATTTGTAAATTAAAGTATACCAATACAGTTGACATGAAGTTATCAAGGCTGAATTGCTTTGTGTATTTTTCACAAGAAATTCCAATTAAATTGTAGGAAATTAACATTGAGATTAAGTTTAAATTATGTATTATAGGGTTAAATGGTCAACTAAGCCACTCATTTTTACTTCCTCACTGGCAAGGCATTTTGATCCATTCCAAAGTCAAGACTGGACTGAAGCTAAATTTGTACTTTTCATAATACATATTCTGCTTCTGACTTACCTTGTTGGTACATCATTATATTAATTGTAAAAATGATTGTATAGTATTTAACCACCAAATTTCTTGTGTTCATGTGAACCCTTTGGTGAAGGTCCTCCTTTTCATGGATGTGTAGTTATATCTTTTAAAATGTACAGATATTTTGCTATAAGATTGGTGCAGTTTTTTTATGGTTTTTACACTTCTCTTTAATTCCTACCTAAGCCTCTGGGTAATACTGTAAATACTGTTTAAAAATACATCAGCCTATGCTACACAATCTGAATGTTACTTTAACTTATAGTTTTTTTAAAATATATATATTTAACTACAAGGACATTTTAAGTCAATTACCACATTTTACAGTAGTATACCTATTTACAGATCCTTTTTAAACTGTCACCTGCTGGCACATTCATAAATGTGTAGTCTTAAAAGAACATGCCAAGATTGTTGTCTTTTTGTTGAATTAGTATTCATCTTGATGAATGTATTAATTTAATAATACAATATTTGAACCTTATTTTCACACATTGGGTGTTTTCCAAAGGTGTGCATTTGCTTAAAAAAAGAACAAACTGCTTATTTCCCAGTGTACAAATGGACAGTAATGTTGGCATGTTCTTCTGTTTGTCTATTAATGGGGCTGCTTCTTAGCAATATTAGAAATGTTTTATAAAATCAATTCATGTTACTTTTCTGGTCTTTTCATGCCATTTGAGCAAATAAACTATTTACACTACTACTCTGTCATGTTGTAATCCTTTAATTGTATGTACATGTGTATGTGTATATATAAAATTTTTAAAATATACTTACACATAGCTTGTTATTTGAGCTTAGAAGGCAAAGGTAAAGGTAGTATATTTTAGAAAAACTGCTCCCTCATATGCTGTATTACTTACTTAAGAAAAAGGAAAAAAAGAGTTCTGTGCCGAAGTCAAGAACAAAAGCCTCTCCTGCCCAGTTTTCCCACAACCAGGTGCCTTTTTGTTTAAAATATTATAAACATTCTACATTTAGAATATTTTGAGACTGTAACTATAGCAGTAAAGTTCAAGGACAGAATTGGTTAGATTTAAAGTTTTTTGTTAATAGTGTTTTTTTGGTTTTTGTTTTGGATCCAACCCAGGCCCTTGCCTAGGCAAGTGCTCTACCACAGCTAACGAAGAATTAAGTATGTTTTCACCCAGTATTAATGCATAAACACACACAAGTTAATGCACTGCCCTGTGACCTTCTGAGTCAATTTCTACTGGACACAGAATATAAGTAACTTAATATCCAATCACCAATACTGCTTTGTGTTCAACATACATTTTCTTTTCTGCCGTTACCAAACTTTATAAAGGCAGATGAATACTTTCATAATACTAGTCTATAGATTATTTGATATTGTCTGTTCTAATTTTTACTAGATATACAAGGATAATTTATTAAGACAGGATTCATTTTTATGGAAAGATTGGAAGAAAGAACAAGTGTGAGGTTGTACTGATAGGTTTTTTTTGGGGGGGGGAATAAGGTCTAACTTTTTAAGTAAAGTGGGTATTACACTGAGAAACATGGTTGTGGGCATTTCAACTCATAGCAGAGAACTGCTGTGGGCAGGAGGGCAGAGACTTAAAGAAAAACGGTGACACAAATCCAACTTATTTAATAAAATATGCCATTTTTCTATTTACAAAAGGTCTGTTATAGCTATGAGGTTCCATACATCAGGAAAATATATTAACAAAAGTAAAAGTCCGGTGATTACATAGAAAAGAGAAACCTTTTCCCAATTACTCACCTTTTTGAACAAGTACTCTGTTCAGTTGTAAAGAAAGGCAATAAGACTAACACCTACCCAAAATGTTAGTAGTCAGGGCCAAAAAACAAACAGTTTATCAGTAACAAGTAGATAATCTAGTAATAATCACAGCATAGTATCAAAAAATGGCTTAGCTTGAATGTGGTCTGCTCCATAGCCTAGACCAAAGAGCAGGATTGTGGGCTAGCCTGTTTGTCTGAAATGTAAACATTAATTACACTAGGGTAATCACTATCAAAGATCAATTTCATGAGATGGCCTTGAATTAGAATCCATTCAATCTCAAATACATCTTTGAGTACAGCAGGTTAAAGAATAGTTATATGGAGGACAGGTAAGCAAAGTGTATGTCATCTTTTATTCTCACTTTGAAATGAACCCCAATAAATGGAATGCTACAGTGTTACCATGATTCATCCCTTTTTAAAATAGGCTAAAATTTGTATGTCTTACAAGTCTGAATTTTCTCATTAAGCTTTTGGACCCTTCCTAAGTTATAGTCACTAGAGTTTATTGTAAACGCACTTTATGGATGAGGCATCAGTTTTGACTTGTGTGGTTTAATTGCAATGATGCCCTTTAATATGACGATGGGATACTACTATAGTGTTAAGTGGAGTGCATATGTTTATTTGCTAAGTGCCAGACACAGTCCTAATGAAGGAACGAACACACACACGGTAGTGAATGAAACAGATAAATCCCAACCAAGGAATCTACATGACTACCAGTGA
Source organism: Lophiomys imhausi (assembly GCA_907164525.1). Lineage (NCBI taxonomy): Eukaryota > Metazoa > Chordata > Mammalia > Rodentia > Muridae > Lophiomys > Lophiomys imhausi. Next base: position 3,185,769 of record CAJQZJ010032097.1, read on the forward strand.
CATCAGAATAAATGAAGGACTTAAAGCACACAAGATGATGAGAATCCCTAGACTGACATATGTCATCAAAAGAAACATAGAATGAAAACATTGTTATAGTTCCATGAAAAATCACAGCATCATTTTTCTTTTCCTTTTTATAAATAGTGTGAGTGTATTTAACCTAGAGGAGAAAAGAGGGAGATTAAAAATCTATCTGGTACTAAGAAATTCCCCAAAGGAAAATATGTTTAAGAAGTTGGTCTAGTTTGTTTTCATTTCCATTAGATTGTCTTAAAAACTTTAAAAATTTATATTTAAGTTTACATCTGGATGCAAAAATGTCTAATGAGCAGTTTGTCAACTTTGAGCACTGGACTAAAACCAGGACCATTTAGCAAATGCTTAGTGAAGCATGTAAGTGTTAAACTACATATATTTCACAGGAAAACACAGACTTTTGCTGCCATTATAACTCTAAATGAACTGCTTTACTGCAGAAGCAGCCTTTTTCCATTTCAGTCATACACCATCAGGCCCACTTAAGAAGAATCTAAAAGTTGAAATGATAGCAACTAGGCAAAGTTTTACATGTTGAAAAAAAATAGAAACATTAAAAAAAAAAAGTCGATGGTCCTGTCACATTGGTTAAATTCATTTGGGAAGATTGCAAATAATACTCATGCTGAATTGGTCATACTAACTTCTCTAACAAATTTCCCCAACATGGAAGTGATGGAATGAGAGAAAATAAGAACATCAAATATCTGATGTCATAATTTTGCCTGATATTAAACATATTAGCAACCTTAATACAAGTGATGCTGAGGGAAAATAAGATTTCAACATTAGAGTCCTAGTCTTAACTGAAATATATAAACTTTTATTAAATGCTTTCCCATTTGAGTAAATCAGATTTAGCTCCAGAAGAACAAGTATTCAAAGATATGTCAGCTTCTGACAAACTGAAGATTTAGAAACATGATCTATTGCATTTAAAATATCCAAAGATTAAGGACCTTCCCGTCACCTGCGCCTTCACACTAAACCTTTCTAACAACTAAGGTTCGTTTGAAGAATTAATCAAAAGAAGACAATGGAATAGACTTGATTTACATGTTTTATAGCAAGGACATTACATTTCCAGGATCCTAAAGTCAAAATTTAATACACTGATATAAAACTTCTATTTAAATCAAAAAGGTTCTGTTATGATATTGATCTGTTCACAGTAACATTTACAAAAAGGGAAGAAGAGGCAGGTGGATCTCTGAGTCTGGCCTACAGAGTTCCAAGACAGAAGCTACACAGAGAAAACCCGTCTCAAAAAAAAAAATTGTTTAAGAGAATCACTTTGTTTTTTTGCCTCAGTTCACTGCAGGGATTTTTTATAATTTATAATGTTTTATAGGGATCTTAAGATGTGAAGAAATTATAAGAAATACAGAAATCTATTTTGAGGACATGCTAAAACACATCAATAGCTTTTTATTCAAATATATCAAAATTTTAAAGTTGTACTTTAAAAGTCATTATTCATGGAATTAAAACATGATTTACAGATTCTAATTTCTCTTATGAAACATTACTGGTTTATCTCCCAAAATGATATGCATGATTTAAAGACTATCTCTGACCTCTACATCAAATGCTTGGACTGATTAGCAATTTTGACTATTGCTCAATTGGGACTTCTGAAAGTTAAATTCAAGGAAATTCTGTTGCCAGTTGTTAGGTATTTTGATGAACATACAATGGGGGACTAATCTCAAGCAAGCAATTTGATTACACAAGTTTTCTCAAAGATAATGATCTTTCCCACAAAGTCATGTCTTATTTCTCAACAGAAAATGACATGGCAATGAGAAGTTTAGAAATAAAATTGTCTCCCTTTTTCTGAGGTTTTAAACAGTGACCACTATATTTAATCAAAACACTGGGCAGGATGGACAAAGGGTTGTACTGATCTGTCCCAACTCATTTAAAGGGCAATGAAATAATTAATGTTTTATCTAAATCTGAACTTTAAAGAGACAATCTCAGCATGTCCAAATTAAAACGATAATACTTAAGATGATACCAAAGACTAAGTGTAAATTTTACTTAAAAAAACAAAACAAAAAAACCTCCTGCACTGAAGGAAATAGTATAAATCACATTACTAACCTTCAAAAGTTAGCATGTAAAGAGTATTCTAACTTTAAGCCACTGCCTTTCTAAAATATTCCATAGGAAATTTATAGGTGAAAACACAATTAAGGACCTCAAATGCACTGATTTATAATGTTCATAAATATTAAAAAAGGAAAGTAATGTAGCTACTATGGGTAGGATGGAACAAAATTTCAGGGATTTATTATCTTAAAAATGATCATACAATTTCCTTAGAGCTGAGCAGTTTATGTAGAAATAAACACTAGTGCACACTACAAGAGAAGGTTTAATAATAGATAAAAATGTACAAAAATACTGAAATCAGAAATGCTTTAGAATGTGTACCATGAAGTCAATACTTCTCAGTGAGTAAGGAAGGTAATTTACAACCTCCTCAGTGGAATTAAAAAAAAAAAGTGAAAGAGAAAGATTGGATTAAAAATTAAAAGAAAATATTTAAGTCAACATTGATTTTTTCCCCCCAACAAGGATATTTCAACTATCACTCCAAAGTTTAGTGGCACATTCTTTAGGAGGTCCTTAAGGCAATATATTTAAACTGATTTACAATTTGATTTGATGTTAGCTATTTTAAAACATCATCTCAAAATAGATGCTCAAAATAATGCCCTCATAAGCCTTTTCAAAATTTATTCAGATGTTTCATAAAAATAATGGTGGCTTTATTACAGCAGTGCTCGTTAGGACTGCGGTAGTTAAAGGTCTGCCAAGTTTCCATCAAAGATTCCTATTTCTTAAAAGCTCACCATAAAAGATCACATTGGCTTGAACCAGTTCGGTAGTGCACAAAAAAGCAGTCTTATCATAGTTGCTGGTGCTCTTTTTGTACTACATTATCAAAAAAATTTTTCATTGTTTCTTGAAAATCCAGCTTCTACAAAGTAAATCAAATCACCTCATGACTTAGAACAAAGTAAGAGACATCTGCAGCTATCAGTAAATTGCCACTTTTAATCCATCCTGCAGTACCCTATGAAAGGGTCACAGACAGTTATGACCATAGGAAAATATGATTCTTGATACAGAATCAAGTTATTTCCAATTTCCTTTGCTTTTATAAAGTCCACAATAACAATACATTAATGTACTTTTTTTCCTGTGACACAATTAAAACCCAGTGTTATGTAAATTGAACTTAAAATAATCCCTGGTCTGAATTAGACTTTAAATCATACTATAAACATATATTTGGTATAATTTATTGATCATCATCCAGTTGTTCCAAAAGGGTTCTTCGGCGCTTTTCTAATTCCCCTTCACTCAGTTCACTGCCAGAAGTATCCCAGTTACCCTGCAAAGACATTCAACGTAATTACAGTTAAAGTTCATTCTAAAAATGTTAAGAAAAACCAAAACTATAAAAAGATTCCAAAGTAGACATGGAATTTCATTCAAAGAAATACATTTCAGTGTTTTTAAACTCATGCTTTGCTCCAAATCCCAACAATGGGTTATTAATAAGCATTTCTTAGAGGAATAAATGCTAAGACAAGGATTTTATATTGAGCTTTATATTATTAAAATATGTAAACAAGGAAAATTGTACATACTGGTTTCTTTTGTTTCACATAACTAAACATGAAAACAATCCTATTAATGGAATCCAGGCACCATACTTCCTAGGCATTATGTTCTTTGCTAATTTTATAAATTTTAGGTAATCCTGTAAAACAATATAAGTTTAGACTTAATTTAGACTCTAATGTCCTCAATCTTATACTCAAAAAAAGACAAGACTTAAACTAAATAAATAAAATTAACACAATATCATTTATGAGATATAATCTTTGAAAAGCAGAGTGCTTCTTTAAGATGTTTTGTTTAAACCAGTGCCACAGAAGAGATGATTCACTCTTCATGGAGGTTGTGGATCAGATTCATTCATAAAGGTTAAAAAGGGGGGAGGGGGGGAAATCTGGGAAGAGTTGGAGAAAGGAGTTGAATATGATGAAAATACATGGTAGAAAACTTTTAAAAAACAATAAAAAAAAAAACAAAGAAAGCAAGAAATCAATAACAGTAAACAACAACCACATACAACACTATGCCAACTGATCAGAATATCCTAATGGAAGAAACAGGGCTTCTCTTCACTAATGACTCACAGGCACAAGAAACTGGCAAAACCAAGAAGGCTGATACTGTTTGCCCTGCCATTGTTGGGTATGTGAAGAATTAAGCTCCAGTAATAATTTAATATTAAAACATCAATTCCCTATTCCTCTGTGCCTGCCACTGTCCACTAGTCTGGCGGCATTGGTGATATGCTACTTCTTGAAACTGGATTTATGAACAATAATAACTCTGGACATCTAGAGAAACCCTGATTTGAGCCTTCTAAATTTTATATTCCAAAGGAAGGTAGGGAGGGGGAGTCAGGCATAGTGACACACACCTTTGATCTCAGCACTCAGTAAGGAGAGGCAGGTGGATCTCTGAGTTCCAAGACAGCCAGGACTACACAGAGAAAACCTGTCTCAAAACCACAACAAATGCCCAATAATTTGAAAATCAAGAATGTGCCCAATGGACTTCTTAGTGGTACTGTAAAATTCATAGCTTATCTTTTCTTTCCAAATTAAAGTGACAATTATTTTGTGCAGTTAAATTTTTTTGGAAAAAAAAGTAAACAAAACAAAAATCTAAGCGACTCAAACAGATGACTCTAGGTATCAGAAATCTATTTTGTGATAAGCAGTGAAGAGAATTTCATCTTTTCTTCAATGTTAGCAGACCTATGAAAAAAATTCTATACTTTAAGCAACATCAATGTTTTAATGAGGGCATTCATTTTTGATTTTTGTAATTACAGGAAGCAATTCTAAGTACTTACAGAATCCTTTCCACTCTTTTTCTTAGGTGATTTGTGTTTTGATTCTGATCTCTGTCTACTTCTGTCTTTTTCATTTTCCCGATCTTTATCTTTTTTATCCTTCTCTCGTTCAGTATCTGATTCTGGAGAGTCCTAGGTAAATAAAAAACTAACATGTCAGAATTTTGATAAGCATACCATTCTTCCAAACTATTTATACAGGTAATATTTAATAATATCGAACTTATTATGTTAGGTATTTGAAGAGAAGTAAAATGTAATTTGTTAATCCCAGGATCCTTTTTTTTTAAGGATTTTGAAACAAGGTTTTTCTGTAGTATTCTGTGTAGCCTTGGCTGTCCTAGAATATACTCTGTAACCAGCTTGACCTCACACTCAAAAGAGATTTACTGATTTCTGCCTCCCAAATGCTGGGAATAAAGGTGTGTGCCACCATGCCCTACTTTGAACACGAAGGTTTGATGTTAATTTCTCCAATGTTCATGGAAGGGAGGCAGAAGCAGTATCTCCCATAGGAAGGATAACATTTGGGTAGGCTAAACACCATCGAAAGCCTAACTACCAGGTAACTCAATACCTATTGTTCAACTGCAGAGAGACACTATCATTTAGAACCCAGGGACCCCATACATGCTAAGCATATATCCTGAATGAGGTACTCCCTGAGCTCCTGCATATTTTTCATCAAGCTCTGGTTTACTTACATCTGTAGAAGAATGCTGCTGACTACGGTGCTTATTTAATCAAGTACAAGGTTGAAAGGTACATAAAAAAACTCTCAAAATTATTAGCGAGAAACAAGTTATGTAAAATGTTAGTGCTTAAATAGGTAGTTCTGAGTTAGATAGAAACAAATATTAGTGAGTGCCATGAAAAACCAAACCAAACCAATCTAATTCAATAAATATGTGGTAAAACTCAGGTACTAACATTTTGAAAAACACCTGTGTAAGCCTAATATATATGTACAACAGAAGAGAAATTGTTGAAGCATTTTTATTTGTGTACACACACACGCACACAGGCTCGCGTGCGCTCGCTCTCTCCTCTTAAAACTTAAACACAAAGACAGGAATCCTAACAATTGGTTATGTTTTTGTTTGAAGCTCCAAGTGATTTTAATGGAAAATTAAGGTGAAACACAGCTACACTTCTGTTTTTTTGTTGCCAAGCTAAATGACTATGGAAATAGATTATGAGGACCTCAGAATATTTCTAGAACAAAGCCTTGGAATTGTTAAAAACTCAAAACTTTCTTACAGATTTATGTCTCCTCTTTTTGCTTTTCTTCTTATGCTTTTTTGATTTCTTGTAACTTCTCTCTGTGAAGCATAAAAAGAAAACATCAGAATATGAGGAAATCAAAGTGTCAACATTTACTCAAATAAGAGAAATGCTCACCAGACTCCGCACTAGAAGAATGTTCTGAAGCAGAATGGGATTCTGATCGCTGTCTTTTTTTCTTTGAATGGCTGTCATCATCGTCTGAATCTGATCCCTAAACAATACACATAAATCCATTCACAATAATGTTCACAAATGTTATGATATACTGTGCCAGCCAATACACTTCCTTACCGATCGAGAGCGGGAACGTTTCCTATGATGTTTTTTAGACTTCTTAGAATGTTTCTTGTTCTTTGAATGATGATGTTGACATTCATGCTAGAGTGGCAAAAGAAAAACTTTAAAGAACTGCACTTGCTTTATAGAGGCAGTCACAAGGAAATGTTACAAGCTCAACACATGAGATCTTAAAAAATATCCTAAACAACATAGTTTAGGTTAAGATATCTAAACAACTTTACAAAATATTAAGGAAGTGGTTTTTGTCAAAATGATAAAGGCAAAGGTTGTTGGGGAAAGTAATATGTCTTAAAAGGTGTAACTTTCAATACTGATTAAATAAAATGTATTCAGGCATCATTTTGCTGACTAACCTGACTAGCTTTGGTTACAAAGCTAGGCTAAGCACTAAGATAAAAAACAATCTAAAAGGTATCAGTAAACTGAGTCTTACAAAGTTGATTTATCTTTATTTGGGAAAATAAACTACCAAAAAGCATTTCCCTTTATTCAGACAGGGAATTCTTATTTAACTACAGATTGTGTCCTTAACATTTATTGAACAATTTACTGTGGTGGGGTGGTGGATGGAGTCTGGGGACGGTTAAGAAAAGAGTTCAGTATGCAAAGGCCAAGATCCAAGTTCTATCCCTGGCACCCATAAGGCAGAGGGAGAGAACAAACTTCTAGATTGTCTTCTGACTTCCATATTCATCTGTGACTTACACATACATGTACACACACAATCATAAAATATTTATGATGCTACCTGGAGAGGTGCTGCAGTAAAGGCTCCTTGTTCTTAATGTTTATACCCATGGCTCAAAAACTACATATTTGGTCAAATATACAGAAAGGAAAATCTGACTAAGAAGAACTCCATCTTTGTCTCATTAAATGCTGCCTCAAGGCCTAATTTCATCAGGTTTTATAATCTGGAGTGTTCAACTTTTTTTTTTTTAAATATAATCACAGCTAGAGTCATTTACCACCTTACATTGCCTCTAGCCAAAATCACCAAAGATACATAGCTGGAAATTCTTTGTGTGTGTGTACCCATGCAGAGGGCAGATGAAGACAAGGTATTTCCTTCTATTGTTTGAAACCTTTTCCCTCGAGACAGGGTCTCGCACTGTATCAGAAATCCTTGTATTGGCTAAGCTGGTTGGCTGTTTAGCACCCAAAATCTCCGTGTCTACGCCTGGGTACTATGTATTCAGATTGTTTTTCATGACTGCACAGTAAGCACTCCTACTCAGTGAACCATCTCTTCACCACCTGGAGATTCTTTAATTAGAAGATAGGTAATAAACTCCCTAGTAGTACACACCATCTCAAAATACGTTCAAATGCTTCGGAATCTGGGTATAACTAAGATTTTGATAGAAGATTTCTGTGGATGGAACCTAAGGTTCTCAATCTCTGTGAGGCTCCTAGACAACACAAATTCTACTGGTCCAAGGTACAGAGAAGTAGAAACTAAAGGTCAACAAGGACCATGCAAAGAGGCAGTTGGGAATTAATATGGAGGCCCGTATTCATGGTAACAGAGAAATCCATTTGTTAACATTGATAATTAATAAAGCCAAACAAATAGCTAACATTATATTACTCCTGCTTTATTATCATGCCAACATCACAATAAACGTGCTATCTTTCAGCTTGTTACAAACTGTTAGCTGTCTAGAACTGACTCCACAGTGAACTTTAAATACATGTGTGTATTTGTGTGTGGTCTCAAGGGGTATGGGTGCACATGTATGTGCAATCACACATGTAAGTGTGTGTGCTTGTGGAATCTTTAAGTTTACACTGATTGCTCTCCACCTTATACAGAGATACAGAGGCAGAATCTATATCACTGGAATATATTACAGCTAGTCATAGCACTCTCGAGGATCCTGTTTCCAACCTCCCTGAATGCTAGGATTACAGGCAATCTACTATATCGTCCCTCCATATTTATGTGTGCTGGAGCATGTGAACTCCAGTCCGCACACTTGCAGGGCAAGGACTTTGCCCATTCTGCCACTTCCTTAGCTCCACGTTGAAGTTCTTGAAAGCACTGTTAATAGTCAAAGGCGTGTGGACGCCCTCTACTACAACAGTTATTACATGTTGTCAGTTTGCTTATTTGTAACGTCACAAACTTGCTGTGAGAATTTAGTTCACACATGTAAACTTATTAATGATAAATAAATTAGTTCATACAGTCACTAATAATTATTATTTAATGATCATTGGTCAATTCAGAATAATTTACAAGCGCCTGTACTGAAAACAGTAAAAATGTTCGTGCTATACAAGAAAGTTAAATTACTTGATATTTCCCCCCCGCACTGGAATTATAAGCAAAACCTACTATTTATCCCATTATTTTTCATAAGCATTCTAGATTTTTGACCTACCTAATGTAATATGTCTGAAACAACCTTCTTAAAAAAAAACTTGTTTTCCGAGAAAATTTTAGAATAATCTAAGGCTTAATTACTAGCTGATTTATGAGGCTGACAAATATATGAATTTCTACAGCTATGAAATGAACAGTGAAATCTCTGACACTAGCTTTAATAGTCCATGCAATTGTTTCATTTTAAACAATTCTACAGAAAGCAAATATTCCTTGTTGAGAATGGTAAAAAAAAAAAAAAAAAGCAATGAGTATTAAAAACTATACTTGATTATTTTAAATTCAAAATTTCACCTTGTATGTCACAACAAACTAAGAATTACCTCAAGTACATGCATGAAATCTTTAAATATTCTTTTTCTTTCAGATTCTAGAGTTATGTCCTCAAACGCTGGTTCTTTTACAAATCTTTCCCGGATCTAGAAATCAATGACATGGAATGAATATATGAACGCCAAGAAAATCATATCATGAACTAAAAGGAATCTGACCCATGGGTAAAACTGTGATGTATTAAAGTGCATTTTTTTTGCTTCCTTCATAAGTTCTAGCAGGGTGTGGCAGTGCATGACTAGAGAAGAGGCAAGAACTTCTCTGAGTCTGAGGCCAGCCTGATCTATACCCAGTTCCAAGACTCTGTATGATGCTATACAGAGAAACCGTGCCCCCTAGTGGTAGTATATTCAAATCATTTTAAACTATTCCAAAAGTGACAGATACCTTTTGACATACACCATATGTTTTATGAATAATTTTTAGCTTATCTGTGTCCCTGAGAAACAGTGGTTATTCTCAACTGTGAAGCACAATTCATTATAGATAATTTATAAGTATACATACATCTTCCCAGACAGCATCCAGTTCTATTGGAGGAGCAGCTTGTTTCAACATACTCTTAAATGCAGACTCTTTTCGTTTCATTTTCCGAGCTTCCTCTTTTTCTCTTTCACGTTCACGGGCTTCTGCCTTTTCTAGTAACTATGAAAACAATTATGTATCTAGTAAGCTATGGTAGTATAAGCCCTGTTTCAAACAAGTCATTACTCTTAAAAGTATTATCATATCATTTATAAATGTTTTACTTTGACCTCCAGCAATTAAAGATCTATGGTTTTTACACATTTTTACTTTACCTTATAAATCCTATTCACAGTACCTTATCTCACTAACCTACAAATATAATTTTTAGATGAATAATAAGGTAGTTATCTGCAATAATTGAACTTACACTATTGAAAGCCAACTTGATATTTCCAGCATCCAAAGTAGTTGATCTTTTGGTTGAGCTGATTATTGCCACAAAATCTTCAAAAGTAGTGTTTACTTCAACTACAAATCCTTTATCCTAAGAGCCAGAAATCTTGTTATAATAATACGTAACTACAAGGAATGAATCAATGTTTTCAAAGAGGTAAAAACAAGTATTTTATTTACCTTCAGAATGTCTTTTATTATCTTTTTTTCATCATGATAACGTGCTTTAAGATCTTCAACATAAAACTTGAAAAGATCAAGTGCAGTTGATCCTAATGAAAAAACTAAAGAAGTCAGGAAGCCAGCTCTAACCAAGAGCTGCAATTACTTTTTATTTATGAAACAAACATAAAATAAAGCACACAGCTCCCCCCCCCATGAGACAAACAAAAAATAAAGCACACAGCTCCCCTCTTAAAACATAAAGCACACAGCTCCCCCC
>CAJQZJ010032097.1:3201427-3226734 GCA_907164525.1 Lophiomys imhausi
ATAGTTGGATACAGTTCCATCCAAGAGGACATAGAATGTAGCTGCCCATGCTCATGCAATTCATCTAAAAATATCTGCAGGAAAGGAAACAATCACATTTGAAATATAACAAAAACATGTTAGAAATTGTTAGCAAAATCTCAAATGATTTTATCCAGTATGTTCAGGTACAAAGAATAGTTGGTATTTGATGGGAGCAAAAATGTTTTTAAACCACAAATAAATAATATAAACAAACCATCCAAAAAAAGAGATCTTTCAAACACTATATTATCCTTTTAGTCTTCAGTTGCCTGTCCCTTAAGACAGAAAACAAATTTGAGTTAAAAAAGGAAATCAATAAAATACTGTGTATGTATGTAACTATAAATCAAAGATTACTAAAATGACTGGAATTAACTATTTTCAAATGATGAGGCTAAAGAATAAATATATGAATGTCCTGTTAAGTACTGTTTCTGTTTTTTAAATAGTACCCTTCAGATATTTTTATTTAGATTAATTTCTAGAAAACGGAACTAGAGCAATGTTTCTGTTCCCAACATCCATAAGGTGAATCATAATCACTTGTAACTTCAGTTCCAGGGGATCTGGACATCAGACAAGTGCATGGTGCATACATATATACAGGAAATATACTCACACATAAAAATAAATCTTAAAAAAATAAAGTATAGATATATATTAATTTCTTCAAAGTATTTGGGAAAATTAGAATTTAATTCTCCAAACCATTTCTTTTCCTTAAATGTAAGGATTTATTATTGTATTGTACCTTAAGTCTAAGTCATTTTTAGAAATTTGTTTATTCTACCTCTCCCACCTCCTTTCCTATGGCTGTCAGGACTATACACTGGGGATTCAGTACCATCATTGTCTACTGGTCTTCTTCTAGTCCTTAGTTCCTTAAGAAAAGTATTCCTGTTTCCGTAATTCCCAGATCTGCACTGTTCAATAGGACCCAGATTCAGTTACTGAATAACACCTTACCAGTTTAAAATTTCAGTTCTAGGGGTTATGATACCCTTCTGTAGTATGCATACACAAATGCAGACAATAAAAGGCAGTTTTTGAACAAATGAATTGTGGCTAGTATAAGGTATGATGCTCAAATCCTCTGCCAGGCAGTGGTGGCACCTGCCTTTAATCCCAGCCCTCGGGAAGCAGTGCCAGGAGGATTTCTTTGAGTCTGCAGCCAGCCTGGTCTACAGAGTGATTTCCAGACAGCCAAGGCTACATAGAGAAACCCAGTGTCAAAAAACAAAACAAACCAAAACAAAAAAAACCAAACCAAAACAAAAAAACCCCCAAACAAACCAAAAGTATGATGCTTCTTTTAAACATAAAACAAAGCACCCTCAACTTTTAAAAATACTTATTACTTTTTAGATAATGCCTTTTAAATTCTGGTTTAAGTAAATTGCTAAACTTGAAACTGGTTAAGTTCAAACTGCATGTATGTTGTAACTGGGCAGTATTGGAAAATAACATGGGTACCCACATCCTACTACTATATCCCTTTTTAAAAATTTTTATTTATTTTTATTTTATGTGCATTGGTGTTTTGACTGCATCTATGGCTCTGTGACGGTGTCAGACCCACTGGAACAGGAATTACAGACAGTTGTGAGCTGCCATATGGTGTTAAGAATTGAACCTGGGTCCTTTGGAAGAACAACCAGTGCTCTTAATGGCTGAGACATCTCTCCAGCGCCCCCACATCCCCCCTTTAACAAAAAGGTTTATACACCCTAACCACTCTGAAATTCTTAAAACTATTTTTATTTGTATTTTTCAATGAAAATCAGATTCTAACTTCTGCTACTAGGTTGTCATTATGTTTCTCCCACATACTCTCCATTTTTAGTCTTAAATGCTTTAAAAATACCTTCATGGATGTGCTATAGGATTTTAGAATTTACCCCATTCTATCAATTGTTTCTCTTGATATCTCACTAGTCATTGAGCTTTGAGACTAATCCCATTTCAAACACGCATCTCTAACTGAAAAGTTACGAGATTTTAAAGCTGGTATTCACTAAATACCAGTGTTACCTTTCTTTTGAACAGTGATCACCAACAGAATTTTCCTTGAACATCTCTACCTCAGATCCAATTCAGTATTATCTTTTTTTATTTGGTCCCTCTTTCCATCTCATACTGTTCACCATGTTGTTATTTATATATACTTGAATTATAAGCTTTCATAGATTTTATGACAGATATCCCCATCTTTAAAGTGTTCCTTTGACTATTTCCTCCCTTGACTATTTTTCTCTTATCCATGAAAAACTCTTTTTCTTTTTGAGATAGTTTCATCATTGTAGCATTGGGTGTTCTGGATCTTGAAAGAAGACCAAGCTGGTCATGAGCACTCAGAGATCTGCCTGCTTCTTTCTCCAGAGTGCAGGGATTGCAGGATTTAAAAAGGTTATGTGCTACCACATCAAGTCTGAAAAGCCTTCAAAAAAAAATCCTGAGGCCGGGCGGTGGTGGCGCACGCCTTTAATCTCAGCACTTGGGAGGCAGAGGCAGGCGGATCTTTGTGAGTTTGAGGCCAGCCTGGTCTACAAAGTGAGTCCAGGACAGCCAGGGCTACACAGAGAAACCCTGTCTCGAAAAAAACAAACAAAACAAAAACAAAACAAAACAAAAATCCTGAGATTTTCCTTACCAAAATATTTAAGTCTCATTGTAACTTTTAAATATTTGCCAGCCCTTTAATTTTCCCTATTATGCCAATGATTATTAAATATCTTAACCAACAAATTTAACTGTAACTTTTAAGTCTACACACTATAAAATTTTGAGTATTTTTATAGATTTCCTTGTATCTTAGAATTTGTCAAATAATCAAGCTCCACCCCAGAAATCTATTTAGTAAGTTTGTTGTAGGGTTTAGTAACCTGCATTTTCATAACTTTCTAGGTAATGGTGATTTTGTGCATCTGGGGCTCATTAGCAGAGGACCACTACTTTTTCTTAGAACACTTTGGCCTCTGAGGCACATTTTCCTTGGTTCCATTTAAAGCTTTTCCTCAAACATTTCTACTACAGTTGACACAAATTCAAATATTGGACTTAAGACTTAAAAAAAAATTCACCAGATTCCTAGCAAGAATGTAATAAACCTTAATATTTAAGTGTTAACTGATGGATCAAATCAAATCAAACAAAACAAAAATGTTGTAATCACCAAACCATATTACTGAATAGTTTCTTTCCATCAAGATCAACCTTGGAAATGACAATTTCTTTCAATTCATTTTACCAATCTTTGAAAGGTGAAATAGGACTGAAAAATTACTGAGCTGCATATCTTAAGGAGTATATATAATGATTTAATAACCAGTTATATTAACATTAAACACAAACCATGGTATATGCATACCAATCTGATTTAAAGCCAGATTTTACATTTAGTTAAAGGCCCATTTGACCTTTAATTACAATCTCTTGGCCTAAAGTTCTAGCATTTGTTACTCTATCTTACTTTCTATGACCCAGATTTCTATTTAACATTTAAATTAAAACCATTGTAAACTTTAAATCTTCACAAAAGCATTAAAGGTTAAAAGATGCAAAGATCTAATAGTCCTCCTAAAAAGCCCTTCCTTCTTGTCACATAGCTGATTATCAAAAACTAGGTATAACCTATTTTATAGCTAGCTATGACACTTAAATTGAATTCTCAAAAGCTGAATATGAACAAAGGTGCAAAGAATGTCTACATCCATGGCTTTAAAAAGTGCTCTTTAAGATAGATAGGTGGTCTTCAAAAACCTCAAGAGATCTGCAGAATATGGCATTCAAAGAGGTTTTCTTACCTTAAGATTTTTTTTTTTTTTATATCGAGACATGTCAGCTCCTGACAGCACTCCCTATTCTACTCCAAGTAGAAGATGAGCATCAAAGAATCTTCAAATGGAGATGGTTGAATTAGTGGCAAACCTATCTCTTGGCAAGAAAAATCCCTTGCTTCAACTGCAGACAGACTGCTGTCCAAAAAGGACAAAACCTGGAAGCAGGTTAGTCGACAGCCTAGCTCTGCCAAGACAGGGTAGGCAAGTCCTTTATAATTCCTGCTCTACAATCAATGTCTGTTAGAGAAACAGGGCCAAATGGCTAAAGATTGATGCTGTAATGTATGGAGAGAAAATGGGAACTGTCCAGGCAGCCACTGGTATGTCATTTTTTAGTTAGTTTTGGAAACTGCTGGCCCTGCACTTCCTGTATAAGCAGATATATTTATCCCTCTCAGGTTTCTGAGGTGGTTGAAGACTAAATAGCTAGAGTCTCATAGTTAAATTTTGAGTTGTTTAGGAATTAAGAGGGTGTTCTGGATCTAAGAAGATGTTTTTAAAATTGTGATGCAAGTAAGGATGAAAGTTGGATATAGAACTTTAAACTCATGGAGATGGTTAGATAAAAGAATGCTAAAGTCAGGTGCCAAATACGTATGGACTGGACACTGGGAATGTTTGCTAAGCCATATGACTCTCATAATTGTGGCCTAATTATTTCTGTTGTTTTGTATTGTATTTATTGTTAAGAGAAAGAGCCATTTGTTGGACTGAAAGGGGGAGCTGTTAGGGGGAGGTGAAGACACACCCTAAACTTAAAAAGAAAAAAGGAAGGGGATGGTGGGTTGAAGGAGGGGATTGCGATTGAGATGTAACTGGAAGAAATAAAAAATAAATTAAAAAAAAAATCAAACAAACAAAGGATTGAACATCCAGGAAAGACACAAGACCAAGCCACAAAGAAGGCAAAGTAAAACTTTATATTAAGGAGCTCCCATTAAGATGGGAGGGATCCTAAGCTGGGAGTCTGCTATACAGACTCTGGGTTGGGTACTTTATAGGGTCCTAAGGTCCTCCCCTTTCTTCTTTGATCGTTTAGATACTTATTCCCAACCCATCTCCCCTTTTTTTCTTCAAAATGTCTTCTCAAAAAATAAACTGTCACCTGAGAGAAACCACAATCAAAAAAAAAAAAAAAATCACACACAAAACTGCTCTTTAAATCATTTCCAGGCTAAATGTGATCAAAGGAATGATATATCCCCCTAAGTAGGCAGTCAGGAACAATTTGAGAAGTCACCAAAGAAGTATTCTTATGGCCCCATCAGTATTACTATGTATTAAAACTTGCATCTATTGGATCAAATTCTTGGGATGAGGCTTAAAGATCTGTGTTCTTAGTAGTTACATAAAATATTAATGCAGAACCTCTAAAAAAAAGTGAGGTTACCAGAATAGTGAGTTTCCTAGAATAAGGGTAAATGGCTGTGATATTAATAGTAAGTAATCTAAAACTGGCATGAGAGGGAAAAGTTTTTTTTTAAGTCTTTTACATGAATCTAATGCAAATAAAAATTTAAGAACTATGACCCTAAAAGATAGCAAAAGATCAAACAGTCTATTATTGCCAAACAATAAGCTTACTTAAGCCACTGAAACCTTGTTGCCATCCTAATACAGCATCTAATAAAAGACTAAAGACTGCTTTTAACCAAGCAATACTTGTATTTGAATTCAAATATGATTTTATAATGGTACAAGTTATGGCATAAGTTTTGAAAAGACTTCAAATGGCACATGGCAGGCTTGTAAGCAAGACTGCCAGGGGTTTTGGTACTTATCTGAATCCCTGCCCTTGGAAGGTAGAGACAAAAATATCAGGAATACAAAAGTGGTCTGAATTACACAGCAAGTCTGAGGATAGCCTGGGTAGCCTAGAATACTATCTCAAAGAAAACCCATAAAAAGTGAACCAGTAAAAATTCACTGGAAGTGAAAAATGAGCCAACAGTCTCAGCTCCCACATAAAGTGCTAAACTCTGCTCCATGTCTAAGCTGTACCACAGCACATTCTTTGGGAACCATGCATCCACTGCGACATAGCATTCACCACACACCTTGTTTCTACTTAGACTTCACGCTATTTTTCTCAGCTAAAACCTAATGCTCAAGTTAAATAATGTTTGCTACAGCCTGCTATATATATTCCCTCACCTCAAATGTCCAAGAAAAACCAAATTATAATAATTAAAGAGTTCAACAAATATGACCAACCAAAAAGCCTAGTAAATGAACTAAAAACAAGTATCTCAAAACTGTTTTGATCCTTGTTGAAATTCAATGGCTATTTTACAAAACAAAAATAGAAAAGCCATTTTTCTATTACCTGAAAAGATTCCCTATTTTTACGCTGCCGCCTCCTTTCTCTCAATAAAGTCTTCTGTTTTTCTTCTTCTTCTTCCTTTTCTAAAGCCCGGATATGTTCCTCAAAGCATATTAATGCGTCTTCTTTATCCATGTCTAAAGTATTTTTCCAATTAAAAGATTTTTTTGAAATATTAATAAAGAAAGCAGTTTATTTACATTAATCTCTACAAATTTAAAATTCAGTGTTCAAAAATACTTGTATTTGAATTCAAACATGACTTTATGACATGTTATGATGGAAGTTTTGAGAACTTCAAATACTACAGAGAATAAACGGAAAAGCACATGCACATGGCTAACATAAGAAATGTCTTGCTTAACCCCAAGAAAGTTTTTATTACTTTACTTTAAATTTTTTTTAATTCAAGAGTTCTGTACACATTCTGATCATTTTCATTCCTCTTCTCAGCTCTTCAAGATCTAGCCCCTATTCACCCACCTAACGTGGCTGCCCCCACTTCTTATTTTAAGAAGTATTATCCATCAAGACCAACTTGTCTTGGATATAAGGTCTGCAACTGGAATAGTCAATTCATCAGAAGCTGCACTTTTAAAGAGGGAATAGCCTCTCCTTCTCTAGCAGCCATCAGCTAGTTGTTAATAGCTCTTGCTAAGGGTGGGATTGCATGGTCACACCCATCTTGCCTGCTGGGATCTGGCTTGCAGAGGTATTGTGCAGGCTGTCTCAGTCCCTATGAGTCCTTCAGTTCAGCTGCTTGCTGTGTTCAGAAGACAGCAGTAATCTACGAATGGTTGACTTATGACATATTTCAAGAATTATCTTTTAAAGGTAACTTAGATCTCTCCTAATGTATTTTCTTCCTAAATCTAAATTAAAATTGAATTAGAAGGAACCCATTTGAAAATAAAGCATTTCCCCCCAGAAATGGACAAAAAGCATTGTGTAAAATTGAGTTAGCAACTGAGTTATTCTTCTGATTTCATACAAAAATTGACAACAACTCTTTGTGACTGGACGACACTACTTGTCACTATTTTTCTTTTGTAGTTATTGCTCTTACTCTGTAACTCTTCATCCTCTGCAAACGTTGGATTATCCATCAGATATTGCTGGGCTTCCGACCAAGTAGTAGAGTATGTAACATTAGCCATATTGTCAAGTATGTTTTTTAAGGCTTCCCAATTTCTCTTTCGTAACTGCTTTGCTTGTTCCTACAACAAATGTTTGAATAGACCCTTTAACATTCAAACAGGGTATCTGAATTGAAATTACTTACGATCCCTTTATATTCTAACTGATAAATTTCAGAGGTTATGTAGATGTTTTCAGTATCAACAGCTTTTGTTAGTGTTGTTTGTGGTAGCTGTTGTGTGTAGTCCTTACTTTCAGTTCTTCCATCTCTCTTTGAAGTCAGAATCCAAAAATTATATTTGTTTTTATATCCTCATTCCATAAACTCATGTCCTTACCAGTATGCACTACAGATACAATAATGATACAGCATGCAAATATCAAAGTCTTCAATGACATTCAACTATGTTTAAATTTTTAGCAATAATTGCACTATCATCTATGTATCCTTTAAGACTAGATGGAAAACAATTTAACAGTGATAAATATTTGAATGAATCACAACCCCCTATGATTTAAAGAAAAATAGGGAAAAAGATTGAGTTACTCATATTTTACCATAGCTTATAATTTATAAATATAATGTACAACACACACTATACAAATCAAGCAAAGAAACTGTCTTATAACTTTTACTCATTTAAGATAAAAATTTTTAAAATTTATTCAGAATGTTGAAGTACTGATAATTTAAAATATACCTTTTCTTTCTTTGAAAGGAAGAACAAAACATCTTCATAGATTTCAAGACGATCACGCTCTGATATTGCATTCCAAACTTCCATCTCCCCAAACATTTGTTCAGCTTTTCTATTAATTATAAAATCAAATGTTACTTCCTTAATGCATCAGTACAATTTTAGACCCTTTTTTCTAAGGGCTTACATGTGAGCCTACATGTAAACTCAAATTACTGTTTTTTCCCCTGGGTGTCATATAAACTTGCCACATCATTACTATCTACTTTGGATGAGTTAGCAGGAAGGATGAAAGACACAACGGGGACACTGCATCATTAAAACCCTTACTTGTATCTGGTTGTGGAAGTCATTTTCTCATGATTTTCCAGAAAACGCTGAAAGGATTCCTTAGCTTCTTTGTATTTTGATCTTGCTTCTTCTTTTTCCTCTTTCTCTGTCTGGACTTTATAGGCATTAAAGGCCTGCTTTTTCTCACTCAGCTTTGCTAAAGCACTAAATAATAAAAATATCATATAAGAATAAATATAAAAGGTGGAGAATAAAATGTTGCTTTAGAAAAAAGTTTGATGCATATATTAATAAAATTTATTGAAGATATAAAATGATTCTAAACAGACTTTTCTATTCTTTTTTTTAATAATTTATTTTTTATTTCTTCAAGTTACATCTCAACCACAATCCCCTCCTCCTCCTCAACCCCCCATCCTCTTCCTTTTTTTTTTTTTCTTTTAGTTTAAGGTATTTCTTTTTCCCCCCCAACAGCTCTCCCTTTCAGTCCACAAAATGGTTCTTTTTCTTAACTACAAATACAATACAAAACAACAGAAATAAATAGGCCACAATTATAAGAGTTATATGGCTTAGCATACATTCCCAATGTCCAGTCCATATGTGATTCTAATTTCATTTGACACGAGGTACTCAAATTGTACAACCAACCTTTTGCTATAGTACACATAAAATACTTCTACTTATGCTAACTACATACCTATGAACAGCTATTTATAGTTATACTGTTTTACACAATTTTAAATGACTTAAGATTAATGTGAAAAGTAAATTTATAAATTGCTGCATTACCTGTACCGAGGATCATTAATGATCATTTTCATAGCTTGCTCCCACGAAGCATTGGAGGGTACCCGCTGAAAATCATTTAAAGGAAAAATTTAAATTCCACACAAGAACAGAGAGAATGGTATCACAAGAAAGCAAGTATAACACTCACTGCAAATATCAAGCACCCCCCCTTTGGAGATTTAAGTCATAAATAGTTTTTAATGAAGCAATTTTGGGATTATATATACTTTGTGACCAAAAGAAAATTCATACTGAAATTGAAACAGTAGCTTTTTGCATTAGATCACCAAGTAATGATATAAGTTAAAAAATAATCTTATATATCAAGGCAAAAATATGCTTGTGAAATTAATACCTTGCTGAGTTTTATAAAAGCATTCTTCAATTAAAACACAACAAATTTAGTTTGCTTTCAGTCACAACACTTCAAGAAATTAGTATTTTAAATAAAGGCACCAAAGTGAACATTTATTAGGAAATTATTACATGTTACTTAAAAATCTATAATACCTTTTCTTTTAATAATTCTTTAAATGCTTGCTTTGCCTCCTCCTTTGTATTCCAAGTATATGTTTTTTTTGCTGGTTGGCTGTCTTCCTCTTCTTTTTTAGGAGTAAAACTAGAGAAAGAAAAATTTAAACATGCTATTCATAATTTCAGTAACTATTTTCTGTTTAGAAAATCTCTGTATCATTAGCTGTTTGGTGCTGACCTAGAACTTGACAATTTTAGAAGAAAGTTTCTTATTTGAACCCTGAAATCACAACTGTATGAAGACAAGGACATAAAGTTACAGAATTACTGCATTGTCAGTTACCAGGCCATATATAAAGGTCAAAATTCAACACAAATCTGTATACTAAGTTGACTGGTAATACTTGTCTATATGTTAATGAAGTTTCATTATATTTATTCAGACATTTCACATTTAATTCCTGATGTTTTTGTATGTGTATATAAAACTCAAAAGAATGTAGAAAACAATCTAAGTGATCCATTAGCAAAATCCAGCTAAGTTAAATTTTGTAAACATAGTATTAATAGAATACAGCAATGCTAATTTATCCATACGTTGTTTTTGGATGATAATGTACTATAGCACAAGTGCCAAGTCACTCTACAACTCAGAAGACCCCAAATAAGTATTATTTGGAATGTTGTGAAAAAGATTGCTGAATACTGATTTCAAAAAGAATATAATATAGAATTTTCACCTAGTTGCTTGGGATCTCACACTAAATTTAAAAATTTAATTCTACATAACAATGATGGAAATGACACTATAATAGATACTGGCATTAGAATGTAATATATGTAAATATATCATTCTTTAAGTGTTCTTACATACTACTTAACTAAAATTACTAAAAAATTATGACTCATGAGCTATATGGAAATGTTGCCAGGAAAGAAACCTTGTTAAAATTATGAAAAATAAATTACTCTTGGCCATCTGCACTCATATAAATGAATGCAACAGAATAAAAATAAATCACATAAAACGTATCTGTGATGAACACATAAATTTCTCATTATTAGTGAAGTAATTTGACTATGTAATATATACTGCATTATGTACTGAAAGTAACATTATGTACTGAAAGTAATAGAAATATATGAAATGTACATATTTTATACCAAGTAACAAATATTTTGAGCGTCTCAGTATTTAAGTATTAAAAAAAATTCAAGTAAAAATGTGGCAGGATGATATTTCAAAAGCGTACATCTTAAGATGTCATCACTTGACATGATGAAGGTCCTTTATGGATGTAGAAAATGTCTCCGATATATAAACATGCGTGTGTTAGTACACATCCATACAAAATGCTTTATATGCATAGTCAATGTCAAAGAGCAAAACAAAATGTGACTTTTACTCTTAATTGTCTCCAAATATACCATCTCATGTCTTTATATATCTCAGTACTAAAACCTTACAAAGCTAATTGTGAAATTAACATGAGCAAGAGAAGGAACAATCACAGTAAAGGAAGAGTGATGAAGGCAATGTGACTAATAGTAACTATTAGTGTTTGGTCAGATTAGTCATCTATTTATACCTTTTTTGTGGATCTTGGATCATGGTAGAAAAAAGTCAGTTTATTAAGTTTTGCAATTATAAGTGACTTTCCTTTTGTGATTCCTCTATACAGTGACTTATCTGAGGCATTTTTCAACAAAGCTACTCATATTTTTCAATTTATTTACAATAAGCTGCAAACCAAACACCACCAATAATCAAAAAAAAGAAAGAAAAAAAATGAAAACAAATTTAATTCTACTCTATTTGGCAGAGCTTCCTTTCTTTCAAAATTTAAGTTCAACAACAATCTACAGACTTCTAGGCAGTGCTGTACTGAGCACATAAAACAAAGGAAAAACAAACATATCCCCTCCAAAAAATAAACAGACCAGGGGATGATACCAAGCCTTTATTTAAAATACTGGAAATTTGTAAACTGCTGATTTTTTTTTCCTTTTTGCCTTGATTTTTATTTCATACAGTACATTGACAGATGTAGCATGTATTCCTTTAAATTTGTGCCTTACTCAGTGCTAATTAAGGTAAGATTACTATTTTAATAGATTGCATTCAAAAGTGTGGTAGCATGACACCTCTCAAATTTACCTTTTCTTTTTTTTTTTGGTTTTTCGAGACAAGGTTTCTCTGTGTAGCCCTGGCTGTCCTGGACTCACTTTGTAGACCAGGCTGGCCTCGAACTCACAAAGATCCACCTGCCTCTGCCTCCCAAGTGCTGGGATTAAAGGCGTGCACCACCACCGCCCGGCTAAATTTACCTTTTCAAAACAGATAAACTTTAGAAAAACTTGAGTTTTTTTTAAACACTAATGGTCATTGACTAAACTAACGAATTCTTACATTTTAAGTCACACATTGATTAGTATGTCTGAGTTACTAAACTTACTCAGTTACAGTTTCTTGTTTAGATGATTCCTCTCCAGTGTTACTGGACATATCAGCACTTAGATCTTGAACAGCTGTGGTACTAGCAAGCTGTGCTTGCTCCTCAGTTGATACCGTTACTGTATTCTCATTATCTGCAGCAGTAGCAACAATGGAAGTAGCTTCAGGTTCAGGAGCAGCTGGAACACTTCCCACTGTATTAGTAGGTGTGGTGGAAGTGTTGGCATTAGCAGCTGCTGCAGCAGCTGCAGCAGCTGCAACAACAGCAGCTGCTGCTTCTGCAGCAGCCATGGTGCTCATAGTGGTTGGAATTTCTGTTGTAGGAACTGGGGCTGTTGATGTTGTAGTACATTCTTCTTGTTTGCTATGTATTAAGAGAGAGAGAGGGAAGGGAGGGAATAAATAGAAGGCATAGAAGGGAGAGGAGGAAGAGAGACAAAGGGAGTTGGTCATTTCAATATTATAACAGCGAAGCTAAATAAAGCCAAGTATAAAATCCTAACACTAAAGGATCAAGGGGCTAGCCAAATCCACAGACAGTAAACTAGAAAGCCACCCAAAAAGACCAAACTAGGGCTTATTAATTTTATGTTTGTTTTAGAGAATATCTAGCCATACTGCCCAGGTTGATCTCAGACTCATGGGGCTCATGCAATACTTCACTTTGTGTTACCACTTCCAGCTTCTACAGTTATTTGCTTTCAGGAAACTGTGCAATAACATGTAGCACTATATAAATGTTTGTATTTCCTAACATCCAATTATTTCAATAAAACCTCAATCTGTTACTTTGTATAATATAATTGACATGTATCAAAAACTCTCCTAAGAACTCTAAAATCTACATTTCAACAATTAAAGGAAAACTTTGTAGGCTGGGGATGTATTGTAGTTGATTAATAACATGTGCAATGTTAGCAATTGGGTCTATTGCTCAAGACCACAAAAGGGGAATTAGTGTAAATGAGGAGGTATATAGTTATTCCACTCATTCCCAAAATGAAATATTTCTTAATTCACTAACAATGCATTTCAGATTAAAGTACATACTTGTCTAGTAAAGCATACACTTGAGTAAATACACTTCTTTTTTAATGCCCCTGCAATAAAAATCTTCCAAAGACATCAAGCCATTAACCTAATACTGTTAAATAGTATTCAAGTTTTTTGTTTTGTTTTTTTTTTAATAAGTGGACAACTAAAACAAGAACATTCTAGGAACAGATAAATTTGTAAACTATACTAATTTTCAAAACTGCTTACCTGCTTTCTTCAGCTTTGATCATGGCTATTAAAGGAAAGGCAGAAAAGTTATCAACTAATTTTTAAATATAACCACTGAACACACACTGTAAAAGTAGATGAAAGTACATAATTTCATAGGCTTTAATTTACCATAAGAAACACAATTTAAAACTTGCTTTAAAGAGCAAGTGTTTGTTTCAGTTTCAAAGCCCCAACATACAACATATGAAAAATTTTAAAGCAGCGATAGTGATTGCTGAGCAATGCTAATGTTTCCAAAAGCTACTGGCTTTGTAATCACTCTCTGGAGATACTCATAATTAAGAATACAACAATACTGTCTCCAGGGATGAGACTACTTTTTAAAAGATACTAAAGTTAAGTTGGTATCAAAGTCATGAAATTCTGGCCCACTTTTCATACTTGCACTGAGAAGCAGATAAGCAGCTATGCAAACCAACTATCTGTAGTCATATCAGAAATGAGCTGTACTCTGTAAGTGAGCAATTTGGGATTCTATTGATAACATTATTATATACTCAAGCTCAGACGCGCTCAGACAATTTAGATAGAATTTTATTTAAAGTTTGAGCACTCAATATCTGTTTGTATTCTAGACTGATGCAAATTTTAAATTTGGTTGCGTCACCAGGGAATGAGGTGCTCCATGAAGTAATGCTATAAGCGGTAAGTCTATGAACATATTCTAAAACTTATCACTCATTAAAGGAAAATACTTCTGAAAATCAATTTTAAGATAAAAACTCACATGAGAGGTAGGTAATCATTAACTAATATGATTAAGTTGTAAGGTAACACATCAAAAAGCTAAGTAAATGCACCTAATATGGCAGTATCTATGACATTTTTAAATTGTTTACTGCCAGATGTGGCTTCACGTCGTTACTAACCTTGCCACTTCCCTATAACCTTTTATTTAGCTATTATGGGGCAGTTTATAATAAAGACGGTATTTTAAGGAGAGTAAAGTAACTCAATTCTTTTTCATATCTCAGTCTACTATTTTACGCCCTTAGTATTCTTAGATAACAATCTTGCCTAAATTTTCAAAGGTACTGAATAAGTGACAATGTTGAAAGATTTCCTTCTATAAATAAAATATTTAACTTATATTTCAAACAAAAAAAACCATTAATACTATTCTTCATGATACTAAAACAAAATCAGTATAAGTGTAATCTGAATAATATATGGACAAAACAACTGATTCAAGATTAACTACCACTTACTATCACTATTAAGCTTAATCACATGTTCCATGTATGCACCAACATTCTGAGGGATACTAAAAGTTAGTGTGTGAACTTGTTCAACATTCATATTTAAAATACAAAAGTACAACTTTAAAAACTCTAAGCTCATTTATAATATAACTTAGACAAAAGCAATACTTTGAATTAATATCTTTCACTGAAAATTTATCCATTCATGGTTAGTGAAAATTAGTGACATATTCTAAATGTTAAATGTAACAGAAAATGAATTATCAAAGCAGCTCACCATGCAGGTTTGATTTTGTAATAAGACCTCCAGCAACAATGGTATTCTGGTATCCTAGTTTCAATGAAATCAAATCAAATAAAAGTCTATTTAAAATCTATAGAACTGAGATCTAGAGCAACAAGAAAATAAGAACCCATAAAACTGTTACAACATTTAAAATGTGCACACAATTTAATTAAAAAAAAAAAAAAAGCGTAAGGCCTTCGTTTGAATAATTCTACTCAAGGAGGGTTGTTTCCAGGTGACTGGCATATATGCAACAACTTCCCAGTATGACTGTTTTTCTTCTTACCTTCAAGATCTTCAAGTTCCTTAGGTTTGGCCCATCGGGATTCTTTTGTTTGAGAATTATAGTAATAAGGCTTCCCAGAATCAGATTTGTACTCTTTCCACGGGCATTTAGACAACAGTTGCTAAAGAAGGGGAAAACTTTCAGCAAACAGTAACACATTCAGCATCATTGACCATCTAGTTTCACTAGACAGTGTCTACCTGTGTAACTTTACTGTGGCATGAGGGAAGTTGTCAACTATTGAACATATCATTTAACCTTTATAGTAACACTACACAATTTAGATTCTTCTCTATTAAAGAATGTTACTTGAAGAGAAAGTAATTTATCAAAGGTAACATACTTATTAGGAAGCACGGGGATGGTTCAAAGCCAGGAACCTACCTGAATTTCAAGTGTGTGTGCTTTTCCAGTTACACTTCATCACATGTTAAAAACTGCCATGCATTTGCAGCCAAATGGATGGAACTGGAGAAGCTCATCCTAAGTGAGCTAACCCAGACTCATAAGGATGCACATGGCATCTATTCACTTATAATCCAATTTTAGCCATATAGTACAGGATAACTATACTACAACCAATGCACCAATAGGAACAGGAACACAGACTTTGTTTCCTGTCAATAAGACATTCTGCCCTGTGGTGCTGCCTTGTAGGCCCCCAGTGTATGAGGTTCTTGGCCCTCATATGACTGCTGAAATGGGGGGGAGGCTGATATGTAGGGACACTCCACTCTGGAGGAGTAGGTTGGAAGGGATAGGGGTAGAGGGTAGGAGGGTAGGACTGGGAGGGGTGGAAAGAGGGCACTGTGATGGAGATGTAACCTGACATAGTAAATAAACATAAAAAAATGCCATCCAAATTACTGAATAGTGTTCGTACATTAATACAAAAAAGACAAACAGAAAATTCGAGAAAAAGTGAAAGCTGACTCATCCATCCCAATGTTTTAGTTTCATAGTCAATTATTTGTTACAATTCTTTAGGGATTATACATGTGAGGAATGTGAGGAAATAATGAAGGTATCACAAAACTAGTACAATAAAGCTGATGTACAGGAGAACAATTTTAAGTGTCTTTAAATCTCAGTATCTCTGTATGTGAGAGTGTGTATATGAACAAGAAATAAATGTTATCTATCAACCTTCCTTTTCAAACACTGTGTTCATATTAGTCTACTACTTTAGGGACAAGTGCATAGAAAATACATTTATTTACTGTCTTAAGTTCTTTAGTTAAGAGAAGTAAACATGGAATACCACTGGCTAGGTAACACATTCTCATTTAAAAAAAAAATCACCTTTTTCTGAGCATGACTATTAAAATATAGGCAATACTGCTTATTTAATTTACTACTTCAATCTTAATTTTGTTATATTTATCTATTTTGAATGGTGAAATGTATAACACAAAATACACTTTCAGAGGCATTAATACAAGCAGTAATATTCTCCTCTAACACAAGACAATATTTTATAGGTTACTTAATTTCATTACGTCATACCCATGTAATGGCTTAACTGGAATTGTTCACATGTCTTTTAAAATCACACAGGTCATACTACATCGAGGAAAATTGTGTTGTCCTTCAATTTATTCTTTAAGACGCCTTTGAACATAAGATAATAGTAAGCAAAGTCTGTTCACATAGGAAAACAAATTTTTTTTTAAAGATTTATTTATTTTTTTTATACATTGTTCTGTCTGCAGGTATGCCTGAAGGCCAGAAGAGGGCACCATATCTCAATGTGGATGGTTATAAGCTACCATGTGGTTGCTGGGAATTGAACTCAGGACCTCTGGAAGAGCAGTCAGTGCTCTTAACCTCTGAGCCATCTCTCCAGCCCCAGGAAAACAAATTTTATTGTTCTTGGTGATTATGTTAACTATGTTAATCCTCTCTACCCAATGTCTTTATTATCTCTTTTGAGACAACAAGAACTGTTCTTTGGAGCTTAAAATAAAATTCTAAGGAACATACTCAAGCTACTTAATTAACAGTGCTGATTCCTAGTCTCCAAACATTTACCTCAGCAGGTGTTTTTAGATCATCTGGCTTTTCCCAGGTAGACTGTTTTGTTTCGGTATTGTAATAATAAGTCCTTCCATCAGGTGATTTATGTTCTGTCCACATTGATTTCTAAAGGGAAAAAATTACGGGCATGTAAACTATCCAACAATGAATATCCATATGAGTTACAAGATAGAAAGCGTATGAACACCAAACTTAAGAATCAAATGATTGTATTTTAACAGTTCAAATCACCTAAAATAATTTGTAAATGGAAATAGAAAAGGAACTGGAAAACAGAACATTTAAAAATAGTTCAAAGAATGGATCAACTAAGATTTTAGGATTGTCATGACAGCTCTCAGAAGAACAGTAATGTTTTTCCTTTTTCACAAGATAATCCTCTAGCAATATAAACGACTCCAGTGAATAAAATATACAAATTAAATACAGATATAATAAAGGTGCATAAATCACACAGTTGCCTAGTCTCAATAAAAAAGCCACATACTTTGACACTGTTCTAAATTGGTCACCTATAAAGACAGTTTACAAAACTGAAAAAAATAAAAATGGTTTATTGAAAAAAAAAAAACCCATCAGCAGATTGAAATGGAGGAGTTGGGAGGGGGAACTGAACCCAACTATTTTCAAACCAAGTGAAATTTTCATGTGAAACTAAATGTAAATCTACTCCTAATCATGGATCCAATGGAAAAATTCAACAGTCTACTAAAATTTGAAAAATGAAGCTTCAGGCATGATGCTTTAATGTTTCTTGACTTACAAGTTGGTCTTTTTTGGGATCAGCTTTTCATATGGTAAATTTAACCATGGTGGATTAAGGAATACAAAGATGATCTATACTCTTTTTCAAATATAAGATTACTATATTAGTATAACACTAAATAGAAATAAAAAACTATTAGTATTACCTGCTAGTTCAATGCTAAGATTTTATTTGAAACTTACTGACAAATTTATTAGGAATTATTTTTATCATGCTTGACTTATATGCTTTCATAAAAGGAGAAAAAGTAGTTACAATATTTGTTAAATTTCCTCACAGTAAGACCACTTCCCCCCCCCCAGAAAACTTGAATATTTTTATTTAAACCTTTTTGCCAACTGTAACTTTTCACAGTAATATAATTCCTATGATAAATGAGGTTACATGTATCATGTTGCTTATGGAAATACTGTACTTACAGAACAGAAATGGAAATAACTTGGTTAATAATTCAATTAAATGTATATCACAGTCCACATTATATATTAGTTTGCAGTCACTAAAGAAAAAGGATTAAAGTTCAGTTGAAAGAAATCCATGGATGTTGTTAAGCTACAAAAACAAAATCCAAAACATGTATCTAGTATAGTATTTTATAAAACATAGACCAAAATGGAGAACATTAGGTACAGATATAGACATTCATATTTGTACTTATATAGGGGGAAATATACACTTATATACACTCATACACATGGAAAGCAGTTACAATGTGCCAGTCATATATGCTTGTGTAACTGTTTGCAACATGGATGTAACATGATTTTGGGCAAAATGCAAACATACACAAAGATAACAATAAAAATATGACTAGTTGTATGTAAAAACATGGATATATGAAGTTCAGGCTGGTAGCATGAGCAGAAAGGAATACACGTAAGACACTTTAGTAAAAGAATACTGGAGGGCAAAAAAGAAAATGACTGTAAATGTATTAACACTTAACTAAGATGTATGCTAGACATGTATGTTATATTAACTCATATTTGTATAATATATAAATACTGAAAAATTACACATTAGATAAGGCCACTTTTTATATCAGTTGTCAGTTACAGTATCATCCATTAAAGAATCAGTAACACTGGTGATAAAACCCACAATGTAAGTGAGGAATGACCCTCATCACCTGTATGTTACTATAGAGATCAAGAGCTCTGAGTCTATGAATTACACATTTCTTGGCCTTCAAAGACACATGTTTGTTTTGCTACTTGTATTTTGCTGCAAAGTCCAGTGGATTGACCAGTTCTAGAGTAACTTCCACCCTCCTAAAGAGTAGTTAGTTTACTGCTGGGTAGGATCTGACAGTGCTCAGATATACAGGTAAAATGCCTAGTTATCTCAAGTGAAGAACAGTGCTGATTGCTTCTTTCATTTAAAGGCAATTGGGGGTTCATCACCAAGAAAGCTGTCACTGTAGCTAGTAGGATCCTGCCAGACTACCAGACTCAAAGCTCTTTGAGGAGAGTACCAAAATATAAATGGCAAGCTTTTAGAATAAATGAAGCCTTGGCACTGATAACATTATCCTTGACAGGTCTAGCCTTTGGCCCACACACCAATTATCTATATAGTAGGAACAGAGAGGAAATAAAAGACACCTCACCCCAGTAGTCCTGTCCTCCCTCAGAACAGGAGGATTCCAATATTAATGGGCAGGCAGAACTATCTCTGATTCTTTGTAGTTTTTTTCTTCATTTTCTGTGGTAACATAGTTTTTAGTTATGAGAGTGATAGGACGTACAAGATCTGCACAGGTTCAAACCAGACGAAATCCCAGCATGAGAAAAGGACTTGAATAGGAAGTACCACCCCTATCCAAGAATCTATTTGCAATCCATACCTGCTAAGAAAGAGAAAAATCTGTTTTCTTAAATGCTATGCCCTGGGTATAACAACTACACTTTAGGGAAATGTGTTTTTTGTTTTTGTTTTTCTTATTAGGTGGTGACAGATGCCTCTAACTTGGGAGGCAGAGGCAGTTTGAGGCCAGCCTGGTCTACAGAGCTAGTTCCAACCAAGGCTATACACAAAGAAATCTTGTCTTGGAAACAAACAAATAAAAACAAAACCGTGAAGTTGAGTGGATATGGAAGTAGGATTTGAGAAGTAAAGGAAAGAATATAATCAAAATATAATGCATCAAAATATTTTTAAGAAAGGGGAAAGGCTGTATATCAAGAAATATAAACGAGATCCATTCTAAGACATACAAAACTCCGTAAGAAATAAAAAATATAATGCAATGTGACATCCCATAATTTTTGTGACTTTTCAATACCTGAATCCAATAATTGAAGTGCTAAACAAAGAATTCAACAATAATTTTTTTAGATCCTCAATGTACCTCACAGTGCCTTACACTTGTAATCCTAGTAAGTGGGAGAGGAAAAGGATCACACCAGTTCAAGGCAGCCAATGGTCTAATGTCTGAAGAGAAATTGGGGACTGTCCAGGCAGCCAGTTGTCTGTCATTTCTTAGTTTTGGAAGCTGCTGGCTCTGCACTTCCTGTATAATCAGATATATTTATACTTCTCAGGTGTCTGATGTGGTTGAAGACTAGCTAGTTACAGTCTCACAGTTAAATTTTAAGTTGTTTAGGAATTAAAAGGATGTTCTAGGTCTAAGGAGATGTCTTTAAGTTGGTAATGCAAGCTACAATGGAAACTGAATTAGGTATAGAACTTCAAACTCACGGAGATAGATAGATAGATAATAGAATATCAATATTAGTTGCCAAATATGTATAGACTTGACATTGGGAATGTATGTTATACCTTATAATTTATAATTGTGGCCTAATTATAAAAAAAAAGAATTATGAGTTCTGGGAGAAGGGAGAGAGGGTGGAAGGCTGGGTCAGGGAGGGGTGGGGGAGGGGACTGTGATGGAGATTTATCTTGAAGTAATAATCATAAAAAAAAAATCAACGTTCCTCAAACTTCCCCAACAAAGAAATGTTTCCAAATTTATCTCATAAACCCAGTATTATTCCAATTCAAAAATTATATAAAGACAAAACATACAAGAAAGCAATACACCAATGTATCTTCAACAAAAATGCAAGATGTTTAGATTCAAGACTATAAGCCAACTATTAGGCTGGTTGAAAAAAATGGTTTCTTTGCTTTGTTGAAATTTGTCACCTGATAATGGAATATATTCATTTTTAAAAGCTTTGTATGAAGAATTTGCACATCAAAATAAACTAGACCTAAAGTTTATCCATTTCAATAAACTTCTGCACAGAATAGCCATTCTGAAGTTGTGAAGATGCATACAGGATTTTATACTTTTAGTATCAGGCTTTTAATGCACGCATCTACCACCAATACCCCACCTCATTAAAGAAAAAGTCAAAACTAGAAAAAAAATTAGCTTCATATCTTACATTCAGTCCTTCCTGATACCTTAATTGCTCTTTCTTGTTCTTTTTTATGATATATTGTACCCACACATACATTTTTTTGTATATATTCATACATATGTAAATTATTGGTTAGGTTTGTATGACGTTAAGAGCATGTGGCTTTATTCTGAGAATGTGTAATCTCACTTAATATTATACATTCTAAATCTTCCCATTTTCTTAGCATTTTATGATTTCAATTTTATTTACAGCTGAATGATATTTCATTTTACATATGTACCAGTTTTTCACTATCCATTCCTCTACTGAAGGACTAGGTTGACCCCATTCCTTGCTATAGTGAATAAAGCAGCAATAAACATGGGGTGCAGCTGTCACTATGGTAAGATACAAAGTTCTCTAGGTATATGAACATGAGTAAAACAGCTGGTTTACCTGGTAGATCTATTTTAATATTTTTGTGTTTGAGTGTTTTACCTGTGCTCCAGTCTATGTGCTAACATGTGTACCTTGTGTTCACAGAGACCAAAAATGAACATAGGATCAGCTGGAACTGAAGTTACAGATGGGTGAGAGCCATCACATGAGTGATAAGAATCAAAGCTGGGTACTCCGGAAGAGCAGACAGTGCTCTTAACTACTGAGTCATTTCTCTGGCCCCTAGTTTTAATTTTTTGAGCAATCTTCAAGGTGATTTTCACGTAGCTGTTTTAGCTTGCACAGCCATCAACAGTCAACAAGTTCTCATTACATGCCCTCTCCAACACTAGTTATGACTTACTTATAGCCACCCTGGACTGGGTAAAGTATGAACTTTTGTACTTTTTTTTCCCTAAGTCTGTAAAACATGAGATCATAATTTTGTTAGGTATTGCATTATATCTTTAATTTTGGAAGCATAGCCATTTGCATAATATTAATTCTGCCAATTCAGGAATCCTTCCATCATCTAGTATCTTCTGTCATTTCCTTTTTCAATATCTTGAATTTTTTATTGTAACCGGATATTCTTTATTTTTAATGAGATCCATCTCCAATCTCTTTGAGAATATTTTGCTGGCACATATAAAGGCTGTTATTTTTAAACCTACCTATTACAAGCAATGAGACTGAAGTTGTAATCAGACAGATTCGCTGTCACTGCTAAATTCTATTAAATTGTTACTGGAGCCTGTAACTTCACTGTGTTTTTTAGGTTCAAAAGTTTTCTAGTAGACTCTATGGGATCTTTTAAGTAAAGGAAATAGGGATTTCCTATTTCCTTCCTAAAAGAAAGAATAAATTCTTCCATTCTTATTTTTAACTGCCTTTATGTCTTTCTCTTGTCTAATTGAAAAAGCTAAGGCTTGGAGCACTTTATCACATAAGACAGGGCAGAATGGACATCCTTAATCCTTTTCTCTTGTTCCTAATTTTAGAGGAAACACTCTCAGCTTGTCTCCATTTAATATAACACTTGTTTGTTGAAATTTGGCCAAAAGCCTTTTTTGTGTCAAATGTAATGATCATGTCTGTCTTTAAGTTTACTGATATGGTATTTTGCATTTATTGCGTTACAAATGTTGAACCATCCTGCCTTTCAGGGATGAAGTGTCCTTTTTGTAATGTATGGTCCTCTTAGTGTGCTCCTGAATTCATTTGCAAGTATTGAGCATTTCTGAATCTTTGCTGTTCTTGTCTTTACCTGCTTTTGGTATCAAAAAATTTTCTTTATAGAACAAGTTTCTATATAGTGTTTCTTCACTATCTTACAATTAAGATAGACAAATTAAGAACTGGAATGAGAGCTGGAGAGATGGCTTAGGGGTTAAGAGCACTGGTTGTCCTTCCAAAGGTCATGGGTTCAAATCCCAGCATCCACTTGGCAGTTCGTAACTGTCTGTAATGGCGGGACATGCCAGTCCAGGCACTTAAGAGGCAGAGGCAGGCAGATTTCTATGAGTTCAGTACCAGCCTGGTCTAGAGTGAGTTCCAGGATATGGAGGGCTGTTACACAGAGAAACCCTGTCTCAAAAAACCTTAAAAAGAACTGGAATGAGATCTTGACAGTTACATAAAATTCAGTGGTGAATGAGTATGGTCCTCAGCTTTTCTTCAAGGGCAGACTTAATTACAGCTTCAACCATATTGCTTGTGATAAGTTACTTTAAATTAATTATACCTGTAGAATTTAATTTTAGCAGGTGACACAGATTTTGAAGTTGTTCTATTTCTTATGGGTTATCTAGTTTTTCCACGTATTCATTTTCACTGTAATAGTGCTTTGTCTTTTTTCTTTTCTTTCTCTTCTCTCTTTCTCTCCAGCCACTTTTTTTCTTTTTCTTCTTCTGGTTGTTGTTTTGAGTTAATCTATGTAGTCTTGGCTATCTTGGAACCTCCTTCCTATGTGGATGAAGCTGGCCTCATACTCCTGCCTCTGTCTCCTAAGTGCTAAGATTAAAGGTATGCGCCACCACATTGGGTTCCCTCTTTATTTTTGTCAGACTAGTTTGCCAATCTTAGTAACTTTTTTAAACAGCAGCTTTGCTTGCTCGATTTTGTATATTGTTCTTTTAATCTCTATTTTAATTAATTTCTTCCCTATTCTTTAGCTGTATTTTGTAGTCTGTGTCTGATTAGCCACTTGTGGTAGCTAGCACAGATATCAAAAATGTAATATTGAAGGATAGAAAATGACCGTGTAAATGGAAAATATAAATATGCAGGCAGAGCTATCCTTGTATCAGGCAAAATAAACGTAAAACTAAAGCTAGTTAGAAGTGATAAAAAGGGTGTGTACTAGCCAGAGTTCTCTAAGGATTAGAACTTAAGAGTGGTTTATAGGTTGTGAAAACACATCCAAGCAGAACCTCTGAGACACAGAGCCAAGGCAGCCCTGAGAAGTTTATAACAATAAGTACTCATATTGGGGGGGAGGGGGAGAGATATCAAAATAAACAACGAAATGATGCACCTGAAAGATCTCAAATACATTAACAAAGTGATTACATTTTTGCTAATAAATTATTACTTGCTGTTTATTTTATACTAATAAAATGCAAATTCAAACAATTTTAATTGAGTTCGAAATGATGGTAAAGCAGCAGAGAAACCTCAAACCATCAACAATGCATTTGGTCTGGAAACTGCTAACAAAGAAACAAACGATATAGTGGTGATTCAAGAAGTGTGAATCAGGAGAGGAGAAACAGGAGAGGAGAGCCCTGAGTATGAGGAGCTAGCTGATACTGACCAAATGAGAATAATCAAAGCTGTTCATTTAAAACTAAACACAAGCAGCCAAATAATCCAGCATGCACCATTTAGCAGTCATTCGACATTTGAAGAAAACTGGAAAGTTGAAAAAGCTTGATAAGTAGGTGGGGTGCTTCATGAACTAAGCAAAAAGTAAAAGAACAAAACAAATCCAACAAAAAAACCTTCTGAACCTTCCTTTCCTCTTATTCTATGCAACATGAAAGAAACCATTTCTTGAATGGATTATGATGTGCTATCACAAATGGCTCATGAATTCCACTGTACCTGAGATGTCCAGCAAATTGATGAGCTGCACTAAAAAAAAGCCTCAAATGCCTGCAACCAGCAGTGATCAACAGAAAGGGTTCAATTCTTCCCCCAAATGCTTACCCACACATGATATAACCATCCCTTCAAAATAGAATGAAGTGAATTATGACACTCATCATTTAGTATTTGATCTCTTCTCAATTTATCCACTTCTTCAAACACTCTGCAGCTTTCTGCAGAGTACATTTCTACTGCCATCGAGATGAAGAAAATGTATTACAAGAATTTCCCACAATCGGAATAAACAAACTTATTTTGTTGGCAAATATGTACTGTGTAAATTTGTTCATGTTTATTTTATATTTTTTAGAATTCTTTTTTAAATTATTTTTTTATTTCTTCAAGTTACATCTCAATCACAATCCCCTCCCTACTCTCCCCTCCGGTCCCACCCTCTCACCCCATATGTTTATTAATAAATATGTTTCAGCCCAGTTTTGATCTAAAATTCATGGTCTGAAACTGCAAT